>JACEFZ010027210.1:0-17500 GCA_014155875.1 Cepaea nemoralis | reverse complement strand
ACAAGGTACATTACTGGACGTACAATTGTCTAGAACATCAACCTGAGGGTTCATGGCTACACTTGGCTACATCAAGGTACATTAATGGACGTACAATTGTCTAGAATATCAACCTGAGGGTTGATGGCTACACTTTGCTACATCAAGGTACATTACTGGACGTACAATTGTCTAGAATATCAACCTGAGGGTTGATGGCTACACTTGGCTACATCAAGGTACATTACTGGACGTACAGTTGTCTAGAATATCAACCTGGGGGTTGTTGGCTACACTTGGCTACATCAAGGTACATTACTGGACGTACAATTGTCTAGAACATCAACCGAAGGGTTGTTGGCTACACTTTCCTACATCAAGGTACATTACTGGACGTACAATTGTCTAGAACATCAACCTGAGGGTTGCTGGTTACACTTTCCTACATCAAGGTACATTACTGGACGTACAGTTGTCTAGTAAATCAACCGGAGGGTTGTTGGCTACACTTTTCTACATCAAGATGTGACATGATGGATCAGAACCCTACATTCCCAGCCCAACACATTCATAAAAATACTTTAAGTTTGACCTGAGACCATCCTGATAGCATAGCTATTCTTAGAATCGAATGTTCCAGAACGTGTTGGGGTAGGGCAGCGGTATGCGCTTGTCTTTTCATTGGCTAATTCGTGGCAGCCCACGTTATTCACTGAGCCATATTTGAATATCCACTTAGTTTGAAGCGGGATTCCATCAGGAGCAGCCGCAATTTGTGATGTGGGGATCCAAAATGCCCTAAAGATCCCGTAAAATATGGTTCTCTGGCTAACAGGTACCACTTTAAAACATACTTTAATGTTGTGGTTATGTCTAGTGAACGACAGAGAAGAATATAAGAGTACTTTATGAAGAAATGTGGACGTGAAAACAGAATTTCTGTGCGCAAGTACTCTGAATACTGCTTCTTCAACCATGACAGGTCTTTCACGCTGTAAGACTCCAAGTGCGTATCATCTCCCTGTTTTGACTGGTTGCGTATGCTTGATGATAGTACTAAATGCAAATTCTCAAACCCCTTGTGCATTATTAATGGCTAGGATGACTCATTCGTAAACCAACTGTTCACTGCTTTAGCGAGTTAACATTTGGCAGTCTGAATTGGAATGAGTGATTTAACATGTATAAGTTCCTTTGTAAACGCTGAAAATGCTGGAGTGAGTAACTGGTGATTTGATAAGTTGCCTCTCACATTTAATAGAAAGAAAGATGCTTCAATATCCATATATAAGCAGGACGTGTATGGCACGCCAGAATTGCAAAGTTCATGTGATGCCTGGTGGCTAAAATCAAGAGAATTAATATAATTTCTCCCTGAAGTATTACACTAGTACCTCTACTGTTGGATGGTTCATATAAACTAGTTCCTAAAAGGACAATAGGTGTGTGAACCTGTGTCTTAGTTGGCTGAATATAAGATCTGGCTCATGCAAATTCACAAGGACTAAACATGTTTTTCCCATATGTGCTTTGGTGCATATGTGAACAATTGCTTATGCCATTGAGCTTCTGTTACCTACTGTGAGATATGGACATTACTCAGTGGGGAAAGAACATGATAATGATGATGTACATGTGAGCCAAGTCTGGTCTAAAAAAGGGTGCGGTCTGGCATTGCTGTGTGAGTGTAAATGGAATAGGACATTCATGCACCGCCATCACAACCATTGGAAGTGATGTTTGGGCTGCTAATTTGGTAAATGCCATTAGTTTAATACATATTGCATATTGCAGTTGTAAATGCCTATTTTCCATCTGCCTCAACATGCCTGTTCATGTGCTGATTCATAATGCCTGTCCCATGTTGCTATGTCACAATGCTTGCTTATGCTGCTTGCCTTATAGTGCTTGTTTTAAAATGCTTGTAATTGTGTAAGCTACCCTGTCTCAATATATAGGCTTGTGATTACCACAGATAAAGGTGAATAATGAAAACATATCACCCAAAGTACATCAGAGTGAAATACACTTCATCATCACCAGGAGAGCTGTGTTTGGTTAACATCCTCCCTTTCCTCCCCATCTCCATCTGTGTATGTTAATGTATGATAAAATCATCTTTTAACAAATGTAAAGAGATGTTGTGCCATTTTGTATATTGACAGAGAACAAGAGGATGGTGGAGAGGCCTTTTCATATATCATCTGGGACAACTAACCAGTAGTCCCTAAATCCAGAACCAGCTCCCTATAAGTAACCCTAAGGAAAATCACAGATGACCACCAGCTGATTTGCCAGCCTTTAAACCTGCGCCCCAAATGGAATACTTATTCATTTTCCTAGAATTCCAAAACACAGGAATGTCTTGGAGGATTTATCTCAGCTCTCTAACCGCTGAATGTGAAAGGGAGAGGAATAGTTCTGAAGACTTCAATGATTAGAAGTACAGTGATCATAATTATCAGAATCATCTGAGAACGAAAACAACACAAGTCTCTGGTTGTTAACCCCATTCAAGAAAATAGCTTGCAATGATTGTTCATCTAGAACTTATCTTGGATAAATCCCAGCATAGTGCTCACCCAGTAATCATTGAAGAAGACTTGAAGAGTAAGTGAGGTGGACTAGATATGTGAAGTCCCCAGTGACAGTTTTCACAGACATTCTGGTCAACAGAGAGATTCAGTACCTTATCACTACCAATTCTGTTCTCAAGAGGAAATGATCTGCCATGGGACTTATTACAGGAAATCTGCTACCTGGAGCTGATCCAATCTTAATTGCTGAGGATAACAGGGTGCAAACTGATCCAGAACAGTTTTTCCTTCCTTAAGTTTTTCCCATAAATAGGATTTTTATGAAAACTTCCCAGAGACAGAGATTGATGATAGATACCGAGAATCAGTGGTGTAGTTAGAGAGGAGAGGAGGAGGAGAGTTTATTTATTGGTTGGAGGAGGGGTTAAGAGTTGGTGTATCATGTTTATCTACATGCATGTGTGACATATTTGGTACATTTTATATGTATTTTGTTTGAAGTGTTGACATGACAGGAGATGAAACATTGGTCTTCACTCGACCCACCATCAGCTCAATAAAGTGTATTTAATGAATCAGTGTTTTAAGTACATGTCTCAAGAGAATGTCTTGTACAGTTGCTGTCAAGTATTGTCTCTGGTGACTGTCTTAAGTTGCTGTGGTTGGTTATACATACTGTGAAAAGTCCTGTATAGATGTTGTCAAGTATCTAATGATGTATGTCTTGTACAATGGTTTGTGTAAACATTTCCTTGTGAATGTATGTCCCACTTTTGTCAAGAACCTGTCATGTAGATGTCTTGTTCAACAGATGTTATGTACAGTTATTGTTGAGTTTATCTACAATTATTAAATCCTACAGTCCCAAAGTAATTGGACAAAACTGATATAGGTCACACTGACAGATAAAAAAGGGAAGATCTAATGTGATGGACGAATAGCACACTGGCAACATTATGTTGAGTGAGATGGATCCTTAGTTGTACAGAGGCTAATAGTTCAGATCTTCTTTTGGTCTTCAGGGAACATTTTTCTTCTTTTATAAATTTCTGTGTAGATACATAGTGGTCTCACAGTGGGGGTTGAACCAAAGAAAAATGGTTCTCCAAAAAAGTTATTGCGGGAACGATTATCTCATTTGAGACCTCTAGACAAAACATGCAATATCATATCCTTTTTCCTGTATATTTATGATTCAAGATATATCTCCAGAGAACACTACTAACTAGGTCCTCTGTCAGTCATCTAATTTGTCACACAAGGCACATTACTGGACATACAATTGTCTAGAACATCAACCGGAGGGTTGCTGGCTACACGTCGCTACATCAAGGTGCATTACTGGACGTACAATTGTCTAGAACTTCAACTGGAGGGTTGTTGGCTACACATGGCTACATCAAGGTACATTACAGGACGTACAATTGTCTAGAACATCAACCGGAGGGTTGTTGGCTACACTTGGCTACATCTGTGAGATATTCCCAGCAAACTCACTAGGTTTCGACTTCATAGTTCTGACCAAAACGAAACTCCATACACCCACATCGCCTAGCAGCCGATACAGACATAATACACATTATGCAGCCGGAAACAGCGAGCGGAAGAGCGCTAGTCGCAATGGTGGGAGAACAGGAAATGACTCTCACTTTAGATTGTTAGTTCACAAGCCTAGCAGGTGTTCTGGGTCCCTCAAGCAGGCAAAGCTTCATTGTGTGACCAATTGATTCTTGAAGTAAGGTAATACCATGGTTATATTTATTATAATGTTGATGTACTGTTTAAAATGTTTACAAATGATCATAGTCTAACTGTGTGTTTCTGTGGGAATGAAAACACGGCATGTTTTCTGTGACTGCACTTGTTAGATGGATCCTTCAGCTAAACATTCGGGTGCGATTTATTACTAAAGAATATTATCTTACATTTTGTGGCAATCTATTAGTAAAGAATATTTCTTAATTCTTTCACGGCTAAAGTAATATTTCTGTATACTCTTTTACATATGTGGCTAAAGACTATTGGTGTTTTCATTCTGTTGCCATGTGCTTGCAAAATAATATTCCTTATATTTGTTACCATGCACTAGCAACATAATATTTCTGGATATTTTGGTTACAATATGCCAATGAAGAATATTCCCTTCTATTCTTTTACAATGTGTATATAATACTACTTTTCTGAATATATGAATAATGTGCTTTTCAAATGTACTTGCTGAACATTGATGCTTTCACAGAGGAATTGTAGATTAAGAGTCTATCTCTTTAAAACCATGCACACTGACTCACACCGGTAGGGATGTATATATCTTTGTATTCTTTTATTCACATTTTCCCCCTGAATATGTTTTGTGAAATTGTCATGTTTTGTTCTGAGAATAAATGCTCATTGATAAGAGTTGCACCATATACCCACATGCTAGCCGGACGTTGCACACACCGACAACCTTACGTAGTCAGGATGATTAGGTGGTTCGTACGGTCAAGGGCATGCCATTTATGTTCTGAAATATGATTGGAAAACAGCCCATTTCTGTCTATGCGCATGAGATAACCTGCAATCTTGGGTGGTTTAACAATGTCGTCCCCCAGCCTTTGTTTAGAAGAGACCGCGGGGAATGACCATACTTGTTTTGTTTAAACCAGTGTGTATGCTAAATACATAACGCGTATAAAGGCAGTTATATCAATACATGATGATGATGAGGTTGATGAGTTTATATGGTGGACCATTAACTCTCAACACTTGAGGATGATGATGATGGTGATAGCATTGGAGATCTAAGCTGAACCCAGAGAAAAGAGTATGAGCTTATTTACAGGCACCTGATGAGGACAGTGATGATGATGATTTTATAAGGTTGACCATTAACTCAACTTACATCCATCTCAACACACCCTGTCTTATCAAGCAACAGTCTCAAACTATCTCTGGCTTACTAGGAAGTGTAACTACATGCACTCTTCCCATGCATCTACAATAGTATGCATCTAGCTCAACCCACTTTCATCACAATATATCTTTACCTTAGTTACATCATGCCTCTCCCACAACCAAACTTCTTTACAAACATGTCTGTTACATCCTGATGACTTTGAATCAACTTAATTTAATATAACCAGATAACCTGATCATAATCAGACTCCCTGGTTTTAAAGTGTAACTATTTTATTTCATTGTCCTGGTTGCACCCATAGTTGATCCCATTAGGACCATGCAGCATGATATGATGGACTGAATGCCATCTATACAGATAAGAGAGATGGGACCTCACTATTGAGGAGACACATACTTCCCTCTCTTATTGCCTTATTCTCTTCTTTTTTTTTTCTTGATTGTTTTTGTATGTGACATGGTTTATGCTTTACTGACATGTAAATGTTAGCAAAATGCTTATGAAGTTGTATTTTGTTTGGACCATCAGATGGGGCGCTTTACTGAAAGCCTACCGTTGTGAAGATGCGGTCTTGGTTGCTGAGGGCGGTAAACATATATGTCATGACCATCTTTTGCCTGCCCAAATATTAATACAGCCCATTTCCTTGCATCATCCACCACCCCACATCCTACCAAGATCTCACCCATGTAACCCATGAACCCAGTGAGAATTCCTGATGTTAGATCCACATTAAAGACCTTACCATTCCTCACTCACTTTGATGATGACCCCTTGAGAGAAAACTGGTTTCCAGGAAGAGACCTTCATCCATGTGAATCTTAAACCGACTGAAGTACCTACCGGCAGATATCAACTGCGTCAAATATATAAATATCCTTTTTATTACTTTTGGTAGTACTTTGTTATGCATTATGATATTTTAATGTATGTTGGATGATTTCACTATTTGTGTTTCCACAATAATGCATTTACCTCAGCTGATATTCCATGTGAACCTGACAATGTTTTCTCCAGAGATGTAATCAAATGTGAAGAATATATTTTGTTGTCATATTTTTTTGGATTTATTACACTTTATGTTACCAGACCATTTATTGATTGATTCTTACATATTGGTTGTAAACACAAATATTATGTGATGTCACTGTATGTCCTGTTTATACTGTGAATGTTTTGTCATGATATTGTTGGTCTGGTCTATCACATACTTGTGTATTATAAATCATATGTGACCATATTAATTTAGACCATATGAGGGCGGACACCTGCACACTAGCACCTTTTCCCTAGTGATAGAAAAGGGCATCCAATTTTGGGATAGTGGCAACAGTCCGTGGTCTCCACACCTTTCCAAGAAGCTTAAACTTATAACTATATATTCTTTTCTCTCTATGAATTCGTGTAGATACAACACATTCTTAGTATCTTCACGTGGGGGCACGAGCCAATAGCTTCCAGAAGGTGATCTTGATAGAGGATAGGAACCCATCCCCTTTGGGCTTACCCTGATAATATTCCTCAGACAATTAAATTCCTCTTAAGTGGGTGTTACATTCTAACAGATGTAACCCCTAGAAATAAACCTCACAAGTGGGACTTGCTCGTCCTGGAATGAATTAATTATAATCTCCTCACTAGTGTGGATCCTTATAGAGGGACATTTAAACCCCTTGCAGCCCAAACACAAGTAAGACTTCAGTCAGGAAGATTCTAACACAGGGAAATCTCATTACATGTGATTGATCTTGATATAGGAAGGGGGGAGTGTGTTATTTACTCTTATTAGGTCCAGTAGGGCTAAAGAGTTTAGGAGTGTAACTTCTTAGTGAATAAGTTCCCATTATTACCTGAACATATGGTGCGAACTGGTTAAATTAATTAGTGACATTGTGTTACTAACCCATTGTTGCATGCTATTTTTATATCTTCTAAAAGGGATCACTGAGGCTGAGCTTGACCGAGGCCCTAGAACACCCAGATTTTTTCCAAATATAGAATAATAGGTACGAATGGCGGAATTAGCCAAGATGCGTAACCAGCATATGGAGACAGGCAAATTGTGCGGTCTGGCAGGTAATGAGTTGGCAAAATATGTTTCAGATGAGATAGAGAAACATGAGAGATTACAGGCTGAAATAGAAAATAGGTACAAAGATCGTCAACATGCTCTTCTTTTAGAAGAGAGAAAACTTCAGGCTGAGAGGGAGAGTAGAGAAAGGGAATATCAACATGTCCTGGAATTAAAAAGGATGGAACATGAGCAGGAAATTCTGCGAATGGAGACGAGAGTATGTACTGCCCTGTCTACATCTCAAACTAGTCCAGCGACAGATGTTCATTTGGATGTGACTCACCAACAGACTGGAGCAATGTCATTCCCGCTTGAACCCTTCAATGAACACACAGATCAGTTGGAAGCATATCTCGATAGATTTGAACAGATGTGTTACACCTGTGGGTTGGAGGAGAGCAGATGGGCAGTGAAATTATCCCAAGGTTTGAGGCGCAACGCGTACGGAGTGTTCTCCAGATTGATGCAGGAGGAACAGCGTAACTATAATGTCCTCAAAACAGCATTGCTAGCCCGTTTTGAAGTTGACGGTGACATCTATAAGAATAAGTTCAAGTCTGCGAAGAAAGAACCTGGGGAGAGCTTTGCGCAGTTAGTGGAGAGAATGAAAACGTATGTAAATAAGTGGTGTTCCTTAGGAAAGTTTGATGAGAGCTACATAGGCCTGAGGGAGATGATTATTATTGACCAACTTAAAGAGAAAATGTCAACAGAAATGAAGGCTTTTCTAACACAAAATGGGGCAGAAAGACTAGAAGAAATTATCATCCTAGCCGAGAGATTTGAGAAATCTCAGAAGGAGGTAGGAGCAACTCATCGGATGACCAGTTCTTCTCATCCGGAAAAATCTCAAAAGCAGAAGGAGAAAACTGAGAATCACTCCAACAAGAAAAACAACAAGGCGAAAAACACCGCCCGACCTTTAGTTCAACAGGATCAGAAGGAGGGAAAAGCATATTGCCTCAAATGTAGGACTACCGGACACCACACGAAAGCGTGTAAGCGGGAAACTACTCCTAAAACTGCAGCTTGTTAGACAAAACCGGAACATAAGAAGGTGAGCACTGGTGGAACTTCTTTGGAAAACCATGAAGACACTTATGCCAGAATTCCGGTTGTTGAATCCGTTGAACTCAACGGAGTTTCAGTCACGTGTCTCTACGATACGGGACTGCAATTTGACGCGATTGTATCTTCCTCTTTGGTTAGCCCTGATCAGGTAACAGAGGAAACAGTCGAACTACAGGGACCCTTGAAAAACATAGCTCCAATGTCATTTCCAGTAGCAAAAGTGAGCATCAACTCACGATATGTGAAGGGGGAAATCAAGGCGGCAGTCTTTTCAGAACCCATATATCCCGTCATTCTTTGTTGTAGATATCTATTTTTAGGAGATCCAGTAAAGCCTAGAATTGTCTCAGCCATGACAACGAGACTTCAAGCTAGAACAGCTCTAGAAGAGCCGATACCAAATAATCCTCACCCAGAGGATTTGAAAAAGGCCCAGGCAGCGGATAGCCTTTTGGCGCCTTGTTTCAACAAACTGCCTAGAGCTCACTCACCCCCACTTAAAGGTGAGATGTATATGAAGAATGGATTGCTTCATCGAAGGGCAGGAACAGGAGGACAGGAACATGCCCAGTTAGTTGTTCCTTCTGCTTACAGAGCTCAAATTTTGGATATGGGACACAGTCAACCTTTTTCTGGGCACATGGGAATTGACGCGTCCATACAACGTATCTCAGCTCATTATTACTGGCCTGGAATGCAAACCGACATAGCACGTTTTGTAAAATCATGTCCGCAATGCCAGAAGGTTGCTCCTAAACACTGGACAGCCCCAGTTACACTCGGAGAAATGCCTGTATCCGGTACCCCATTCGAAAAAGTGGCGATCGATATAGTCGGACCTCTCAACCGGACGAAGAGAACGAACCGATTTATTCTTACGCTTGTTGACACATGCTCCATGTGGGCGGAAGCTGTGCCAAATTCTTCAAGCGATTCGAAGCATGTAGCGGAAGCCTTGCTTGGAATTTTTACCAGACTAGGATTTCCTATTAGGATCCTAACTGATAATGGATCACAGTTCAAAAGTAAGCTGATGGAAGAAGTGTTTAGGCTTTTTCAATCCAGACAGATCTGCATAAGTCCATATCACGCGGCCGGGAATGGAACCGTGAAACGCTGGAACGGCACCCTTCTTACTATCCTGAGGAAACTTACCCAGGAGAAACCAGAGGATTGGGATTTGTACATTCCTGCAGCTTTATTTGCATATAGGGAAGTACCTCATCACTCAACTGGGATGACTCCAGCAACTTTGTTGTTTGGACGTCCAATTAAGGGACCCCTTGAAGCTTTACTTAGAACATGGACTGAGGATCAAGTAGATGAGACAGTGGTGACTGCCTCTTCTTATGTTGCTGAGTTGAAGAATCGCCTACAACATGGATGGCGATTGGCGTCTGTCAACGTAGGACAAGCTAAGCGTAAAATGGCTGGATACTTCAACCGAAAGGCAAAGGATAGAGAATTGGAGGTGGGAGAGAAAGTGCTATTACTACTTCCTACAAGTCAGAACAAGCTGCAAATCGGGTGGAAAGGACCATACGTAGTGACAGAGAAGATTTCTCGTACTAATTACAAAATTTCCATCAGAGTGAAGTTGAAAGTTTATCACATAAACCTCTTAAGGAAATATATTGAAAGGCCCTCTACCACCGAAACAGCGCATCTGATGGCTTTGGCAGTGGCTGCAGAAGTGGAACATGGGAACAATATGGAAGAAGAATACCCTCTGCAAGCAAAAGAAACTTTTCATGATGTGGATATTAGTCCTACATTAAAACCAGATCAGCAGAAGCAGATCCAGGATCTTTTGGCTACACATGCAGATGTACTTACGGACAAGCCAGGGCTTACAAATTTAGTAGAGTTTGACATGAAGTTAATAGACCCTACTCCTGTTCGTGCCAAAACGTATCCCGTTCCTTATGCCAAACAACCCATTTGAAGGAAGAAATACAGCAAATGCTCTCGGCTGGAATCATTTCACCATCTGAGTCCCCTTACAGTGCAAGTGTGGTGTTACTGAGAAAACCAAGTGGAGAACATAGATTGTGTATCGACTATCGACAGTTCAATGCTATGACTGAGTTTCAAGCTGAACCACTACCGGATCAGAACCAACTCTTCACCCGTCTCAGCTTAGCCCAATACTTCACTAAAGTAGATCTCAGTAAGGGCTATTACCAGATTCCAGTGAAACAGGAAGTTAGACCGTGGTTAGCTTTCAGCGTCCCTGATGGGCACTATGAGTTTAATGTTCTTCCTTTTGGATTAAGTAACGCGCCCAGTGTTTTTTCACGATTGATGAGGAAGTTACTTGAACCATTACATCATCCTGCAATTAGCAATTTCATGGATGACATTTTAATAGCAACTGAGACGTTTGATCAACACGTAGAAGCTCTGCATCTTCTATTCAAACGATTAAAAGAAACTAGATTGACAGCAAGGCCAAAGAAGTGTCAGATAGAATTCAAACAGCTGGATTTTCTTGGTCATAAGATTTCTGAAGGATTCATGACTCCACATGAAGGCAATGTTGAGAAACTCCAGAAGGCACCACGCCCAAGAACCAAGAAGGATGTTAGATTAATCGTATCCTTGTGTGGATTCTACCAAAGATACATCAAGGACTTTAACTCTCTGACTGCTCCTTTAACTGATCTTACAAGGAAAGGAAATCCAGAGATAGTCAAATTGTTAGCTGAATGTGAAGCAGCTTACACAACTCTCAAGAAAGCATTGACTGATAAACCAGTTCTTCAGTTGCCAGATCTCAACCGTACCTTCACGCTTCGAACAGATGCGAGCAACATAGAAGTGGGTGCGACCCTGCTTCAGAAGACAGATGACCAATCAGAACTTTTTCCAGTTGCCTATGCAAGTAGGAAGCTGAATACAGCTCAGAAGAACTATTCGGTTATCGAAAGGGAGTGCCTCGCTCTGGTACGGGCAGTGGAAAAATTTCAGGCGTATTTGTACGGAAAACATTTTGTAGTACAATGTGATCATCAACACTTAATGTTCTTAACAGCCTCAAGGAATTTGAATGCAAGGCTCATGAGATGGTCATTGCTCTTACAGCCATATTCTTTCCAAATTGAGTATGTACATGGGAAACTTAATGTGGGAGCAGACTTCTTGAGTCGACATCCTGTTCCGGATGAATCATTAGAGGAGGAGACAGTACCATACATGGGAGACCGGAAGCATCAGAAGAGGAGTCGGAAACCCGTGAGTGTCTGTTCTACCAGTTCTCCTCGAAAAGAACTGTCTTTGGATGGGAGCCGTGTGAGATATTTCCAGCAAACTCACTAGGTTTCGACTTCATAGTTCTGACCAAAACGAAACTCCATACACTCACATCGCCTAGCAGCCGATACAGACATAATAAACATTATGCAGCCGGAAACAGCGAGTGGAAGAGCGCTAGTCGCAATGGTGGGAGAACAGGAAATGACTCTCACTTTAGATTGTTAGTTCACAAGCCTAGCAGGTGTTCTGGGTCCCTCAAGCAGGCAAAGCTTCATTGTGTGACCAATTGATTCTTGAAGTAAGGTAATACCATGGTTATATTTATTATAATGTTGATGTACTGTTTAAAATGTTTACAAATGATCATAGTCTAACTGTGTGTTTCTGTGGGAATGAAAACACGCCATGTTTTCTGTGACTGCACTTGTTAGATGGATCCTTCAGCTAAACATTCGGGTGCGATTTATTACTAAAGAATATTATCTTACAATGTGTGGCAATCTATTAGTAAAGAATATTTCTTAATTCTTTCACGATATGCGGCTAAAGTAATATTTCTGTATACTCTTTTACATATGTGGCTAAAGACTATTGGTGTTTTCATTCTGTTGCCATGTGCTTGCAAAATAATATTCCTTATATTTGTTACCATGCACTAGCAACATAATATTTCTGGATATTTTGGTTACAATATGCCAATGAAGAATATTCCCTTCTATTCTTTTACAATGTGTATATAATACTACTTTTCTGAATATATGAATAATGTGCTTTTCAAATGTACTTGCTGAACATTGATGCTTTCACAGAGGAATTGTAGATTAAGAGTCTATCTCTTTAAAACCATGCACACTGACTCACACCGGTAGGGATGTATATATCTTTTTATTCTTTTATTCACATTTTCCCCCTGAATATGTTTTGTGAAATTGTCATGTTTTGTTCTGAGAATAAATGCTCATTGATAAGAGTTGCACCATATACCCACATGCTAGCCGGACGTTGCACACACCGACAACCTTACGTAGTCAGGATGATTAGGTGGTTCGTACGGTCAAGGGCATGCCATTTATGTTCTGAAATATGATTGGAAAACATCCCATTTCTGTCTATGTGCATGAGATAACCTGCAATCTTGGGTGGTTTAACAATGTCGTCCCCCAGCCTTTGTTTAGAAGAGACAGCGGGGAATGACCATACTTGCTTTGTTTAAACCAGTGCGTATGCTAAATACATAACGCGTATAAAGGCAGTTATATCAATTGATGATGATGAGATTGATGAGTTTATATGGTGGACCATTAACTCTCAACACTTGAGGATGATGATGATAGGCATTGGAGATCTAAGCTGAACCCAGAGAAAAGAGTATGAGCTTATTTACAGGCACCTGATGATGACAGTGATGATGATGATTTTATAAGGTTGACCATTAACTCAACTTACATCCATCTCAACACACCCTGTCTTATCAAGCAACAGTCTCAACCTATCTCTGGCTTACTAGGAAGTGTCACTACATGCACCCTTCCCATGCATCTAGCTCAACCCACTTTCGTCACAATATATCTTTACCTTAATCACATCATGCCTCTCCCACAAGCAAACTTCTTTACAAACATGTCTGTTATATCCTGATGACTTTGAATCAACTTAATTTAATATAACCAGATAACCTGATAATAATCAGACTCCCTGGTCTTAAAGTGTAACTATTTTATTTCATTGTCCTGGTTGCACCCATAGTTGATCCCATTAGGACCATGCAGCATGATATGATGGACTGAATGCCATCTATACAGATAAGAGAGATGGGACCTCACTATTGAGGAGACACATACTTCCCTCTCTTTTTGTCTTATTCTCTTCTTTTTTTTTTTTCTTGATTGTTTTTTTGTGTGACATGTTTTATGCTTTACTGACATGTAAATGTTAGCAAAATGCTTATGAAGTTGTATTTTGTTTTGACCATCAGATGTGGCGCTTTACTGAAAGCCTACGGTTGTGAAGATGCGGTCTTGGTTGCTGAGGGCGGTAAACATATATGTCATGACCATCTTTTGCCTGCCCAAATATTAATACAGCCCATTTCCTTGCATCATCCACCACCCCAATCCTACCAAGATCTCACCCATGTAACCCATGAACCCAGTGAGAATTCCTGATGTTAGATCCAAATTGAAGACCTTACCATTCCTCACTTACTTTGATGATGACCCCTTGAGAGAAAACTGGTTCCCAGGAAGAGACCTGCATCCATGTGAATCTTAAACCCACTGAAGTACCTACCGGCAGATATCAACTGCGTCAAATATATAAATATCCTTTTTATTACTTTTGGTAGTACTTTGTTATGCATTATGATATTTTAATGTATGTTGGATGATTTCACTATTTGTGTTTCCACAATTATGCATTTACCTCAGCAGATATTCCATGTGAACCTGACAATGTTTTCTCCAGAGATGTAATCAAATGTGAAGAATATATTTTGTTGTCATATTTTTTTGATTTATTACACTTTATGTTACCAGACCATTTGTTGATTGATTCTTACATATTGGTTGTAAACACAAATATTATGTGATGTCATTGTATGTCCTGTTTATACTGTGAATGTTTTGTCATGATATTGTTGGTCTGGTCTATCACATACTTGTGTATTATAAATCATATGTGACCATATTAATTTAGACAGTATGAGGGCGGACACCTGCACACTAGCACCTTTTCCCTAGTGATAGAAAAGGGCATCCAATTTTGGAATAGTGGCAACAGTCCGTGGTCTGCACACCTTTCTAAGAAGCTTAAACTTATATCTATATATTTTTTTTCTTTATTAATTCGTGTAGATACAACACATCCTTAGTATCTTTACGTGGGGGCACGAGCCAATAGCTTCCAGAAGGTGATCTTGATAGAGGATAGGCTTACCCTGATAATATTCCTCAGACAATTAAATTCCTCTTAAGTGGATGTTACATTCTAACAGATGTAACCCTTAGAAATAAACCTCACAACATCAAGGTACATTACTGGACGTACAATTGTCTAGATCACGGGTGGGCAAACTACGTCCCACGGGCCGCATGCGGCCTGGAAACTGATGGTATTCAGCCCCCGAAGGCATTTAGAAATAAAAATTTTTTACTTCGTTTTTAAGCTATTTTGTTGAATTTTACATAATTTAATTTACCGATATGACTGTTTTAACATTTTTGATAACATTTCTTTCTAATTTTATATTTTTTAATCAGTCCTTGACCATCGTAATGTAATGCTTCTTCTTTTTCTTTCGTTCGCCTTAAATATATCTATAACTGCAATGTTGTCTTATTTTAACTGTTCTTTTAAGTTCACTCAGCAGTCTATAGAGTTTATCTTCCACTGTCGTCTCTCTAGGCCAGAAGGTTTGCCTAGACATGGTGTAATTTTGGCAGTCTTTGAGAATGTGCTCTGCTGTCTGCGACGCCAATTCACATGTGCACATGGCTGATTCACCAATCTTAATTCTTGTATACATGTGGCTGCGTAATTTATTGTGTCCTGTTCTGAGGCGCAGAATAGTGACTTGTTCTGGTCTGTCCATAACGTCGTAGTCGTCTTGAGCAGGTTTTGGTGGCCTTCTGACTGATTTGGTCATTCTCTTCTTTTGGTAGTATGTAACGGGCACATGTAATATACCACAATGTAATATACATGTAAATGGGGATATTCTTCAACAAGTGAATAGGTACA
This sequence comes from Cepaea nemoralis, assembly GCA_014155875.1. Lineage (NCBI taxonomy): Eukaryota > Metazoa > Mollusca > Gastropoda > Stylommatophora > Helicidae > Cepaea > Cepaea nemoralis. Next base: position 1,947 of record JACEFZ010027210.1, on the reverse strand, counting down.
ATTATCTCGGAACAGTAATAACATCTGATGGGAGATGCCTCGAAGAGATTAGAACAAGAATCGCCATGGCAAAAGTAGCCTTTAGCAAGATGCAAAACATACTGACCAATAAAAAGATGTCAATTGAAACAAGAAAAAGAGGGTTGAGATGCTACATAGAATCTGTACTTTTATATGGATGTGAAGCTTGGACAATGAGCAGTCAGGCTGAGAAACATCTGATGGCTGTAGAAATGTGGTTTCTGAGGAAAATGCAAAGAATACCATGGACAGCCAGAAAGACCAATGAACAAGTCCTTCAAGAAACAAATGAAGATCGTAAACTGATTAGAGACATTAGATGTAGACAGTCACAATTTTTTGGGCATGTTATGAGAAGAAATTATTTGGAGAACTTGGTGACAACTGGTAAGATCGAGGGGAACAGACCAAGGGGAAGACCTAGAAGCAAGTATCTGGATGGCCTGGCCTTGTGGCATGGTCGAGACAGAAACACGGAACTGATCCACTACTCTGGTGATCGAGTGAGATGGCAGAACATGACCGCCCACGCTAACCGGTACGGCACATGATGGATGATGGATTGAACGGGCACATCGGGCTGATCTTCTTTTGCTCCTTCCTTAGCCAATCGATTAGTTCTGTCATTTCCGGGTACTCCACAATGGGATGGTATCCACTGTAGGATGACCTTATGCTGACCGCTAAGTTCAGAAAGTAGTGTCCTTAGTACTGGCAATTTCCCAGACATCATTTCCTTTTTTACTTGAGGTGAGTTTCTTGCAAGCAACATTCGCTTAACTTTTCTTGGTTCGAGATGTTTTCTAGTTCAATTATTTTGTTGCTGACTCCCTCCGCATTCTGTGCATTAGTTTTAGTAAAAGGTCAAAAGGGCGGTCAGTTGTAGACCTGAAACATGTGTTGATGGGGGTGGAGGCGTGGGCGAATGTGTAGGTGTGAGTGGTTGAGGGATGAGTGCGTGGGTGGGGGATGTGTCTATGGGTGGTGTGTGTGTTTGTGTGTAGGGGTGGGGAGATGTGTGTGGAGATATGGGGAGAGACAGAGGGGTGAGCGAGAGTGAGAGGGAGTGTGAGTGAGTAAAAGAGAGAGAGAGAGAGAGAGAGAGAGAGAGAGAGAGAGAGAGAGAGAAGAGAGAGAGAGAGAGAGAGAGAGAGAGAGAGAGAAAGAGAGAGAATGGCGTCGAGTACGAATGCTTCCCAGAAAGGTAGCTTTTATTAATTCACATATCTATGTCAGATTACATCAATGATTCTTCTACAGGTATGTGTTCATGTATCACACCTTCATCAATCAGCACAAACGGGCAATCTGTCCAACCAATGTATTTCTTATATGGACATATGTGTAGGTTGTTTGTTTATTGTTACAGCTTCCGACAGATTGTCCTTATTCTGACTGTTAGACATGGTGTTGCTTCACCAACACACTTCTAGGCACTCTTCGATGGTTAGAAATCGGTTGTCGTTACCATCACATCCTCCATAAAGGAATAGTTGACATTTCCCCGTTCGTGAGTTGTAAAAGTACATACGATAGGCAGCTCTACAGCGACCAGTCACTGCCTCCAAATAACATAAGGGTGCTGAAACAATAGAAAACCGTTAACTTTGCGTAGCTGTATAAATAACATAAGGATACTGAAACAATAATAAACTGTTAACTTTGCGTATCTGTATAAATAACATAAGGATGCCGAAACAATAATAAACCTTTAACTTTTCGTAGCTATAGAAATAACAGATGGGTGGTGAAACAATAATAAACAGTTCCTTCGCGTACAAATATAAATAACAGAAGGGTGCTGGAACAATAATAAACCGTTAACCTTTCGTAGCTTTATAAATAACAGGAGGGCGCTGAAACAATAATAAACCGTTAACTTTGCGTACCTATAAAAATAAAAGGGTGGTGAAACAATAATGATAC
>JACEFZ010027209.1:0-14728 GCA_014155875.1 Cepaea nemoralis | reverse complement strand
GAAAACTATGATCTTTCGCAAAAGAGAAAGACTTTCACAAGAAAATAGTAATTAACCTCCGGAATGAACTCCTACTTCAATCCACAACTCGTCTCTTGTCTAATAAATGTCGTCGTAATTAGTGCTATTCGGTGCTTATCTAGAGAATCTTTGGTGCAAAACCCCCCTGACCCCCTGTCACCACCCCTTCTTGTCTTTGGATCATCAATGTCTGGCGCATTTAAGAGTAGGCCTACACAAATATCTCTTAAAAAAGAGTTTTTGTTCTCAGTCTATTTTCCAAATCTCGTTAGGTTATCTTGCCCAACCTAAAGTACAGAGTTGGCAGAAGTGCAGAACCATTTTTGGGATTAAGAACTGACAATGTTTTTTTTGGGTTTAGTTGTTGTTATTTATTTATTATTGTCCTTTACTCATGCTGTTTTCTTTATTCTTTACACATAAGTCGGGCGTCCTGTCTACAGTTTGTGCTGTTTTAATTTTTGTTTCAGGTTTTTTTTTGCTGACTGTGTTCCGAGTTCTGCGAGATTGTGCTTGTGTGGAAAAAATTAGACCGTTAGGGGTTCCGTCTGCATGATGGAATGTGGGCGTGGGTCTGTTATGGCGGCTAGCTCACGTATTTGGGTTCTGTTGTTTGGGGAATGCAAAGTTTTTGAGATGTGTGTTAAGGGATTTGTTGTGGGATAGAATGTTTTTTTAAGATGTGGGGGGATTGTTTGCTGAGACAGTGTTTTGTGTGTGTGTGAGTCGGTCTGGTGTGGGTGTTTGTGGATGTGTGTGGAGAGAGGAGAGAGAGGGGGGGGGGGGGGGGGAGGGAGGGAGCTTTGTTTTGTGTGACGGGAAAAGAGCATTACTCTGAAGGGAAGGAATACGACATGTGTCTGGGGAACAAGGGACAGCTTGTGTTGTGTCAGAGAGAGAAGAGAGAGAGGGGAGAGAAGAGAGAGAGAGAGAGAGAGAGAGAAGAGAGAGAAATAGACAGAGAGAGTGGGGAGATAGTAAGAGAGAGTGAGAAAAAGGAAAAGGGAGGGGAAAGGAGAAAAGATCCGGCTTTACGGCAACCTTTCTGCCCTGTATAACGTAGAGACCCGCAAGGGCTCTTCGCCTGTTTGCCTTCTTCCCGTGTGTTGCTTGTTTCATCAGGCATTGCTGGAAGCAATGGTTGTCTGACATTTCCCAGAGCTGGACACTCTCAGAGGTCCGTGGCGAGGACATGCACGAAGACGGCACTCACACAACGGTGTTGCTTGGGGTTGTTTAGGTACAAGGTGTTCAGTTATGTGAGGTATATTCGAAGTCTGAAAATCATGTTCTGATCATGATTTTGCCGATCTGCCGATCGGGACCAATCCAAATTTTTTACTTTCTTCGGAAGTCTCCAGGGGCCCCTTCCCGGCTATCAAATATTTTTAGACCTTCTCCCTGTCTCCAGTTGTAGTTCACTGAACCAATGATCGTAACTTTTTCCCAAGTCGCGAGTCATCCTAACTCTAACCATGTATCTGTTCACTTTCTAACGGTCCCAATCGTCCATCACCCCAACTATATAAGTGCATAATTTCTCCCGCTGCCTCCACCCCTTCATCGCTACAACCATATATTTGAGTATTTTCTCCCGCTGTCTTTACCCGTCCATCACTCAACCATATATGTGTATACTCTCTCCCAATGTCGCCTGCCGCCCATCACTCCAACAGTACTCACTCCAGTACTCAAACCTTTAGCCATGTTTCTGTAATGTGAGAATGGTCCCTAGAAGCAATAATCTTGGTTTGCAGCAATAACACATGCAGGAATAACACACTCAGAAATAACACTTGCAGGAATAACATTTGCAGCAATAACATTTGCAGCAATAACACTTGCAGCTATAACATTTGCAGCAATGACACTTGCAGCAATAACACTTCCAGCAATAACAATTGAGGAATAAAACTTGCAAGAATAACACTTGCAGAAATAACACACTCAGGAATAACACCTGCAAGAATAACACACTCAGGAATAACACACTGAGGAATAACTTCTGCAGGTATAACACTTGCATCAATAACACTTGCAGCACTAACACTTGCAGCAATAACACTTGCAGGAGTAACACACTCAGGAATAACACACTCGGGAATAACACACTCAGCAATGACACTCTCAGGGAAAAAAGCTTGAGGATAAAATACTCGCAATAAAACTTGCAGGAGTAAACCCCTCAGAATAACACACTCGGGAATAACACACTCAGCAATGACACTCTCAGGATAACCTTGCGGAATAACATACTCAGGAATAACACTTGCAGAATTAACACACTCATGCAAACAATTGGCAGGAATAACACATTCAGGGAAAGGACAATTGCAGCACGACAACTTAACGAATAACACCTATTTTATAAATTACCTATTTACCACCTAACCTTGCACATACTTACCTATCTATCTACTTACTACCTTACCTACCTACTTCTCTACATATATACCTACATAGTGTACCACATTTATACAAGCCTGCCTATCTTCTTGCCCGCCAACCTGTTGATTACGAAATCTCAATTACCGTTTCAGTACACGCGTACAGGGACATTCTTGTCTATGTAGTCACAATGAAATACATGAAATGTTATCTATGTGCGATCTCTCTCACAAGCTCTCTCTCTCTCTCTCTCTCTCTCTCTCTCTCTCTCTCTCTCTCAAAAGCTCATTCTCACACACACATACACACACAAGCGCTCTCTCTCTCTCTCTCTCTCTCTCTCTCTCTCTCTCTCTCTCTCTCTCTCTCTGAGTGAGTGAGAGTGAAAGAGAGTGTGATATAGAGTGAATGAAAGATGGAGAGAATGAGTTAATGGGTGAAATAGTGATTGCGAGTGAGAGGGAGAGAGATGAGCGAACAAGAGAGAGACAGTGTTCGCGCATTGTTGTGGGTGTCTATGTGTGTGTTGGTGAGGAGAGAGAGAGAGAGAGAGAGAGAGAGAGAGAGAGAGAGAGAGAGAGAGAGAGAGAGAGAGAGAGAGAGAGAGAGATTTGAGCGCACGCATATCATGCAACATGCTATTCCATATTTTGTGTGTATTCTCATGTTCATATTATCATTTTGAATGCCAATTGATGTTATAATTTATAATATGAACACATGTACATCAATGTAGAGTGAGTGAGAGAGTTAGGGAGTATGAGAGAGAGAGAGAGAGAGAGAGAGAGAGAGAGAGAGTTAATGAGTAAGAGATAGTGTGTGTGTGTGTGCCTGTGTAAGAAAGAGAGAGAGAGAGAGGGAGAGAGAGAGAGAGAGAGAGAGAGAGCGCGCGAGTTGAGTGCACGCACGTCTTGTAACATGCCATTCCATATTTTTTTTGTATTTTTATCTTTCATATTATCAAGTTGTATGCCACTTGATTTTATCATGTATAATATAACATTACTGTAAAATGAATGAGAGCGTTAGTGAGTGGGAGAGAGAGATAATAATAATAATAATAATAATAATAATAATAATAATAATAATAATAATAAGTCTTTATTTTCAAAGGGTTAAGAATTGGGCACGCAGGCCCGTCTGACATTCTGCCCTTCTTCTCTATTTCCTCTCATACATTCTTTCATTCAACATCACTTATGAAACAACTTTTGACAACAAAAGAACATTAAAACGCATGAAAAATAATCAATAACAAGTGACTCACTGAGGCAGTGTTTAACATGGGCATTATGAATACCTAAGGAGGGTGTAACGTGCCATACATAAGGGAATGTTTTTTGGCTAGTTGTCGTTTGAGATAAGTTGAGAGAGAGAGAGAGAGAGAGAGAGAGAGAGAGAGAGTGAGTGAGAGAGAGAGAGAGAGAGAGAGAGAGAGAGAGAGAGAGAGAGTGAGATACAGAAAAGAGAGAGAGAGAGTTGAATTGCATCACCAATTTTTTACGCTACACAATGTATATGTACAATTTTTCTCCATTTCTTACCATTTTTGCGAGAATTCTCACGACAATCGTCAGTATCTCAACTGTATGTAAAGTGTGGGAGTTTGTTCTAATTAGTTTCAGAGATCACGTGAGACATCATGTATGTGTCTAGATGTGAGGATGTGTGTGTGTGGGTGTGTATGTGAGGGATGTGTGTGTGTCGGGGGGATGTATATGTGAAGGGGTTGTGTGTGGGGGACGTGTGTGTGTGATGTGTGTGGGTTGATGCGTGATGCATGGATGGGTGAAGGGATGTGTGGTCGGTGGGGGATGTATGTGTGTGTGTAAGATGTGTGTGTGGGTTGGGATATTTGGGAGGATGGTTGAAAGTATGTGGGTGTTGGTGGTTTGGGGGTGTGGGTAGGAATGTGTATTTGGGTGGGTGAATTGGTGTCTGGGAGATTATGTGGGTTGGGGGATGGGTGTGTGATGAGTGTGGGGGATGGGTGTGGGGTGTGTCTATGAATGGGATATGTCTGTGTGGGTGGGAGTGAGTGAGTATGGACGGGGTAAATGTGAGCAGGTGGAGGATGTATGTGTGGGGATGAAGATGTTTGTAGGTGGGGGATGTGTGGGTGGTGGAGAGATGTGTGTGTGAGAGATGTGTGGGCGAGGATGTGTATGGGAAATGCATGTGGGAGGATGTGTGTATGAGGGGAATGCGTTTATGGGTGGGGTGTTGTGTGGGAGGGGAGATGTGTGAGGGATGGGGGAGGTGTGGGATGTGTGGGTGGATGAAGGATGTATGTGAGGATGGGGGATGTGTCTGGCTGGGTTGTTGGGGTGTGTGTGGGTGGGAGGGTAGATGAGAGATGCATGTGTTGATGAGTGGGTGGGTGATGTTTGGGTGTGAGTGGTTGATGGATGAGTACGTGAATGGGTGGATGTGTGTGAGAGATGAGTGTATGGGTGGGGGGTGTGTGTGTGGGTGGGAAGGCGGATGTGTTTTGTGGGTGGGAAGACGGATGTGTGTGGGTGGGTATATGTGGGTGGTGGGGTTGTGTGGGGTGGTTGGTGTGTGGTTGTGGAAGAGGAATGTGTTGGTGGGTGAGAATGTGTGTAGGGGTGGGAGATGTGTGTGTGTGTGTGTGAGTGTATGGGTGGTGAGATGTGTAGTTAAGAGATGTGTGAATTGGGGATTGGAAATTGAGGGGGGGGGGCGGTAGTTGGCGAGTAGGTGGGTGGGTGGAGGATGTGTGGGAGAGTGAGTGTGTGTAGGCTGAGGGTGGGTGGGGATGTGTGGGTTGGAGAGATTGTGTGGGTGGGGAGATTGTGTGGGTGGGGGGAGATTGTGTGGGTTGGTGATGTGTGTAAGTGGGGGATTTGTGGGTGGGTGCAGGTTTTGTGTGTAGGTGCGGGATATGTGAGTGTGGGTGTTGGATACGTAATTGGGGGGATGTGTATTTGGTTGAGTGGTTGGGGTGTGTAAGTGGGTGGTGGAGGATATGTGGGTGGGTGAGTGTTGGTAGGTTATGGGATGGGTGGAGGATGTGTGAGTGTGGATGGGGAGATATATGAAGGTAGGGGGATGTGTGGGTGGGTATGGATGTGTGGATGCATGCATGAGTGCCTGTGTTTTTGTGTGGGTGGGTGGGGAATGTGTGTGGGGGATGTATGTGTGGGGGGATGTGTGGTGCGTGGGAAATGTGTGTGTGTTTATGGGTGGGGAGATGGTGTATGTGGGGGTGTGTGTGGGATGTGTGGGTTGGGGATGGGTGGATGGATGGATGGGGGAATGTATGTGCCTGTGGTTATGTGTGTGGTTTGGTGGTGGATGTGTGTGTGGGGGGGGGGACACGCGGATGGATAGGGGATGAGTAGGTGGGTGAGAGATTTGTCTCTTAACATGGCAACATGCATTGTTTATGTTTACAACATTCATTTGACAATGTTTTTTCCCCTATGTGAATGCACTATGCACTGATGAATGAAAGATGAGTGATTGGAAGGGCCGAATGTAAGACGGGCCTGCGTGCCCAATTGTTTACCCTTCGATAGTAAAGTTCCTTCGTTCGTTCTCTTTTACTCTCTCAAAAGTTATTTCCCACAGACATATACGCATAAGCTCTGTCTGCCTCTCTCTCTCACTCAAAAAGCTCTCAAAAGCTCTCTATCACACAGACATACACACACAAGCTCTCTCTCTCTCTCTCTCTCTCTCTCTCTCTCTCTCTCTCAAGTACTCTCTCTATCTCTCTCTTCACTCTATCTCTCAAAAGATCTCTCTCTAACACACACACACAAGCTCTCTCTCTCTCTCTCTCTCTCTCTCTCTCTCTCTTCTCTCATGCTCTCGCTCACACATACACTCTCACTCTCTTCCTCTCTCACAAGTTCTCTTTCACAAAGTTCTGTTTCACACAAGCCCATTTTCTCACAAACTCTATCTCTTCTCTCTCTCTCTCTCTCTCTCTCTCTCTCTCTCTCTCTCTCTCTCTCTCTCTCTCTCTCTCTCTAACACACACACACAAGCTCTCCCTCTCTCTAACAGGCGCTCTCTCTATATCTCTAAAAAGGTCTCTCTATCTAATAAGCTCTCTCTCTCTAACAAGCTCTCTCTCTAAGAAGGTTTCTCTTGAACAAGGTATCTCTCTATAACAAGCTCTCTCTCTTACAAGGTCTCTCTCTAACAAGTTCACTCTCTCTCTCTCTCAAGCTCTCCCTCTCTCTAACAAGTTCTCTCTCTAACAAGGCCTCTCTCTAACAAGCTCTCTCTCTCCCTCTCTCTCTAACAAGCTCTCTCTCAAGCTCTCCCTCTCTCTAAGAAGCTCTCTCTCTCTCTAACAAGGTCTCTCTTACTCTCCCTAACAAGCTCTCTCTCTCTCACTCTCTCTCTAACATGGCCTGTCTCTCTAACAAGATCTCTCTCACAAGCTCTCCCTCTCTCTAAGAAGCTCTCTCTCTCTCTAACAAGGTCTCTCTCACTCTCCCTAACAAGCCCTCTCTCTCTATCTAACAAGGTCTCTCTCACTCTCCCTAACAAGCTCTCTCTCTCCCTCTCTCTCTCTAACATGGCCTGTCTCTCTAACAAGATCTCTCTCACAAGCTCTCCCTCTCTCTAAGAAGCTCTCTCTCTCTCTAACAAGGTCTCTCTCACTCTCCCTAACAAGCTCTCTCTCTCCCTAACAAGGTCTCTCTCACTCTCCCTAACAAGCTCTCTCTCTCTCTCTAAAAAGGTTTCTCTCTCTCTCACTCTCTCTCACAAGCTCTCCCTCTCTCTAACAAGTTCTCTCTCTAACAAGGCCTCTCTCTAACAAGCTCTCTCTCTCTCCCTCTCTCTCTAACAAGCTCTCTCTCAAGCTCTCCCTCTCTCTAAGAAGCTCTCTCTCTCTAACAAGGTCTCTCTTACTCTCCCTAACAAGCTCTCTCTCTCTCTCAATCTCTCTCTAACAAGCTCTCTCTCAAGCTCTCCCTCTCTCTAAGAAGCTCTCTCTCTCTCTAACAAGGTCTCTCTCACTCTCCCTAACACACTCTCTCTCTCCCTAACAAGGTCTCTCTCACTCTCCCTAACAAGCTCTCTCTCTCTCTCTCTCACTAAAAAGGTTTCTCTCTCTCTCTCTCTCTCTCACTAAAAAGGTCTCTCTCACACAAGCTCTTCCTCTCTCTAACAAGGCAAACCAAAGGGACATAACTGCATGAGTTATTTCAAGGGAAATTACTAAAAGTAACATAACTGTATTATGTAATTGAACTAATTTAGTATTTATCGTAACTTTTTATAAATTTTTTTAATTAACCTATTTAACGGTAATGCCATGTAACTAATGTGATAATAATTTTAACAGATCTTTAAAGTTTATGAAAGCACAACGGCTTTATTTTAGATGCTCGAGAATTTTCTAACGCATATGATTATTTCACTTAGATATAATAATTAATGGGTTGTATTCTGTCATTGCATGTTTGCTTTCGGTATATATTCTAAATATTTTTACGGCCTGTTATACAGCATTGCTTTGCTGATCCGGCAGCTTCTGCAGCTTGTCTTGTTCCAGATGTAGGGGTGTTACCTTTCCTCTGGAGTAAACTAGGGCAGGCGCGAGAGAGGGATCATGCTGCATGATCAACACATGATCTCTATATTTTAGCCCAGGCTTTGTGCTATGGAGAGACCTACAATGCTCAGAGATTGAAGGCTAAGACCAAAATTAGGAGGGTACTGATCAGAGAGTTGCTTTTTGCAGATGATGCTGCAGTTACGACCCACTCTGAGGAAGAATTGCAATGTCTACTATCTGCATTCTCCAACGCTTGTTCTGAATTTGGTTTAACAATTAGCAAAAAGCAGACACAGATTATGTCACAAGGTGCACATGGGGTACCATCAATCTTTATTGACGACGCCGAGTAGACCATTTTACATATCTAGGATCAGTGGTAAATAGCAAATTATCCCTAGATCAGGAAATCAACATCCGGATTGGTAAGGCAGCAACAACAATGAACAGGTTAAGAAAAAGAGTCTGGGAGAACAGGAAGCTTACTGCCAAAACAAAAGTCCTTGTCTATCAAGCCTGTGTCCTTAGTACTCTTCTCTATGGCAGTGAAACCTGGACAACTTACTCACACCAAGAGAACAACTTAAACAGCTTTCATATGCGGTGTCTGCGAAGAATTCTTGGTATTAAGTGGCAAGACAAAATCACAAATACTGAAGTATTGGAAAGATCAGGTTGGGTGACAGTTTATTCCATGCTCAGTCTTCGTAGACTTAGATGGATAGGACATCTTAGGAGGATGGATGATGGTAGAATACCAAAGGATATCTTTTTTGGTGAATTACAGATGGGTAAGAGATCTCAGGGTCGGCCTCTACTACGATACAAAGATGTGTGTAAGCGGGACATGATTGATACAGGCATTGATAATGCACATGGGAGCAAGTCGCCGCTGACGTGTTGCATGGAGGGCAAATATCAGAAATGGAATAAAGTCAAAGGAGAAAATTATTGTAGAAAAGTCACACACCAAGCGTTTGAGACGTAAGATGGTGCATGATGGTGGAAATGACCACGTGTTCACATGCACCCACTGTGAACGGACATTTACAGCGCAAATTGGCCTTATCAGTCACACTCGCTACCGCCATAGGTAAAAGTTATTATGCCTTTTTAAAGCACAAACTATCGTCTGTCAAGACGGCAAGGTGCCAATGAGTGAGTGAGAGTGAGTATACAGGCCAACATAAAACAACATGTTAAGTTTCACATCCTCGCAGGACGTCACTGTCAACCCCAGCATTTTTGGGCTGTTAGTGATATCTTTTGATTTATTTGGTTGTTTCGGGATTTGAAATTTAAATATTGAGCACAACCCACTACCGGCAAAGCTGATCGCATTCTGGTATGAACCTAAGGACTATCCACGTCAATATGGATATTTGTGTGAAGAATGTGATATGTTTGCAAGTTTATGTTCAATAGTTTGATATTGCTTTCTGAACGACCCGCACCGATACCAATTCATAAAAAAACCAACGCAAAGCGGTCTCTGACAAATCGTAAACAGCTGTGTTTCGAACGCGGGTATGTGTGATTACAACATGCCTCCGTAACGTCTTCCACACGGAGCGAGCACATGCCAAATACATTCCACCACACTGACTCCACCATACATCACACTGACTCCACCATACATCACACTGACTCCATTATACATCACACTGACTCCACCATACATCACACTGACTCCACCATACATCACACTGACTCCATTATACATCACACTGACTCCACCATACATCACACTGACTCCACCATACATCACACTGACTCCACCATACATCACACTGACTCCACCATACATCACACTGACTCCACCATACATCACACTGACTCCACCATACATCACACTTCTTTGGTAGCGGGGTAGGGGTATCCCCTATCAAAGGAGAAGTAAGGTGCCTCCTTCCCTCCGCTAGCCTACGGGACACCCTTGGGCAAGGTGGAGTACCCGTTTAGCCCCCCCCCCCCCCCAACAGGGTAACGTGAAGCCATGTGAGCAGGTAGTGGATTGGTCTAGGGAGCAGCCGACAGAAAGTTGTTGGTTATGGTTTCACGTCAATGACGGTGGGCAGAGGATCTCTTTATAGAGACAATGGCTACGGTCATCCAATCAGTATGGTCACTGCCAGGAAGGAAGAATGGTAGACGTCCTTCCTTATTGATCCCCGGGCAGATTAGGCTCGTCAGCCTTGGTTGGTATCTCTTCTAAGAGAGGGAACTCTAAATCTCAAACATCCGCTGCCTTGCGGGTATACCCATATGGGAAAGGCCTCGGGAGTAAACCCTGAGGACAAATCCGGAGACAACATAGTTCTGGCAACTCCTGCGACGGCAGCGATGCCAAGTTGCATTGGCTACTGCCTTTCCCTTGGTCAACATCGACGACGTAGAGAAGGGGAACTTGCTACTGGGCAACAGCTGGTTCTCCGATTTCCATTGCCCAGTCTTGTGCCCTGAAGAGGTGACTTCAGCACCGCGTAAAGCGGTGATACAACACGGTAAGCAGCATTTACTCTTGTATTACACTTGTATTATAATACAGTGACAACATTTCAGGGATATATAAATTCATGACAGATACCGGAAATCACTTAAGACTATTAATCATCCCGTGGCAATTACTAAGTTAATACAGATAGACTATGTTCTGCAGCTGAGGCAGTGTCAAGTACATAGTCATCAACAAGGAGGGAATTCGCCCTCTGAAAACTGTTAATGTCAAATTTTATTGGAAGACCATAAATGTTACCACTCAGTGCAAGATGGTGAATGTTCATTCTCACTTGACGAATGTGGATGTTAAGTCTTAAAGGAAGCCTGTGGATGTTTAAATGTGATGAGAGTCTGTGCTTGTTAAGACATGATGGGAGACTCTGAATTGACACTTGATGTAAGACTTTAGTATTAGCATTTCATGCAAGACCATTAAAGTGAACACTTTGTGAGCGACGGTAAGTGTTAACTCTTAAGTCTCATGCATTGATCTTTAATGAGCTATTAATACGCTTGTATCTGTCGGAATGACGTCGTCAGTTTTTCTGAACCGGCACGCAGTACTCTCTCAAAGGGCATTGTGCAACAGATCAATCCTTTCACTCCAAAAGCTTAAAATCAGTTATCAGTTATCAGTTGGGGATATCTTCATTGCACTCCGGACATGTCCATAGGTGCTCACATCCTCCCCCAAGCATATGCATCAGCGTCCGGTGGCTAATAGTGCCAGTTCTGTGTTGGTTGACGAGGCGCCTTGTTTTCCCGATGTACCTCTCGCGTCTGGCCGTGCCGATTCTTACTCCCAAGTCTTTCATCCTGGACAGCGATGTGGATTCACTGACATCAAAGTCCTCTGTTCTCGCCATATCTTTAAGGACGTTAATAACATCGGCACGATCCATGGGCTGGCCATCTACAGGGGGTGCAGAGCCAGCCAGTTTATCAGCTCGTTCATTTCCCTCGACTCCCGCATGTCCCGGGACGAAGATGAAGGTGACTTTACGAACAACAGACTTCCGCAGCGACTCAGTCCACTGTCTACGTACAGATCCAGCTTCGACCTTCTGAATCATGCTCATTGAATCACTTAGTACACACACGTTGGTATAATGCTGTGATTCCAGCCATATGAAAGCCTGTGTAACTGCCATCACCTCCATCGTCATGCTGCTCGTGGTCATAGAGTGGGCACCACTGGATTCTTGAACGGTTCGGCCCGCTGAACGGACTGTAAATGCCCACGCACTTCTCTGCTGCTTTACAACAGATCCATCTGTATAGATGAGCACGTAGGGGCTATCTGAGTGTTCATAGATGAGCGCGTTAACCTCTGCATTGACAGCGACAGGGTTCTGCTCTCTGCACCGTCTGTCGAGTGTGATAATGCAGGAGAAAGTGCACTTAAAAGCTGGAGGCACCGGCATCCCATTACTTGCCGGGGTTGATACTGGTAAGACTGCAGACCTGTCTTACGACATCTTCCGCCCGACCCATCCATGATTTGCCTCTCTTTAGCCTGTCACCCTTTTCTCTGAATATAGCGTCATGCAGAGGGTGCTGCTCATCTGCACTTATTTTTAAGTATGCACGAGCTCTCCAGATCTTGATCCTGTGTTCCGTTTTCGGGAAGTCAAGGAGGTATCTCATTGCTACACAGCTGGTGTCTTTCGTGCAGTCCAAAATGATGCGCATGGCTTCGTTTTGTACCTTTTCAAGTCTTCCAGTCTGTGTAGGGCTGACAGTGAAGATGGCCAGGGCATACTCGATGCGTGAAAGCACCAGTCCTTGGAACAGAAGTATTAGCAGTCTTTGCTCGATATTGGCAGCCGCCATGACTCTCATTGCTGACAAACCTTTTCGAGCTTTCATTATAACATAATCGACATGATCTCTGAAGGACAGGCTTCGATCAAGCCTCACGCCAAGATATGTCAATGACTGGGTTCTACTCAAAAGGCTCCATCCATTCTTACTGCCAGGTCTGTGTTCACAATATGGTTGTTTAGGGAGAACCATGTAACCGATGCCTTTGCAGGGTTGACAACGGCACCGGCATCAGCGCACCATGAGGAAATTCGATCTAGTTCGCCCTGCATATAGTTGGCAACCGCCTGTCTATCTCGACCCTGTCGATACACGAGGATGTCGTCAACGAATGATAGAGTCCTACCCCTCCCAGTCCAACTGTTGTTCAGTGATCGGCACCGTATACACGTTGAATAGGTACTGGTGACAGTGGTGAACCCTGCGGCAATCCTGGACATATCGTTATCGGCTCAGAAGACCAACTCCCGCATCTTAGCACCACCTTCCTTTGGAGCAGAACTTAGAAACTTAAAAGCTTAGAAACCAACAGGATATGCAAGACCGGGACTAGTACACATTTCTGTTAGCTGCTTTGATAGAATCATACACGCGGATTATTGTGTTCTTGTAAAGTTGACCTTCTACTTCTCATGTTTTGGTGAATCATTCATTGTGAGACTGGTACTAGAAGTGAACATCTATGGAGAGTCAAAGAGAACCTTAGAACGTTAGCCAGAGTGCCGACCCAGTCCATGGATAGTCCTCCCATCAGTCTGTGGATAATCCTCCCATCAGTCTGTGCATAATCCTCCATCAGTCTATGGATAATCCTCCCATCAGTCTATGGATAATCCTCCCATCAGTCTATAGATAATCCTCCCATCAGTCTATGGATAATCCTCCCATCAGTCTATAGATAATCCACCCATCAGTCTATAGATAATCCTCCCATCAGTCTATAGATAATCCTCCCATCAGTCTATAGATAATCCTCCCATCAGTCTATGGATAGTCCTCCCATCAGTCTATAGATAATCCTCCCATCAGTCTATGGATAATCCTCCCATCAGTTATAGATAATCCTTCCATCAGTCTATTGATAGTCCTCCCATCAGTCTATGGATAATCCTCCCATCAGTCTATTGATAGTCCTCCCATCAGTCTATGGATAATCCTCCCATCAGTCTATGGATAGTCCTCCCATCAGTCTATGGATAATCCTCCCATCAGGCTATGGATAATCCTCCCATCAGTCTATGGATAATCCTCCCATCAATCTATAGATAATCCTCCCATCAGTCTATGGATAATCCTCCCATCAGTCTATAGATAATCCTCCCATCAGTCTATGGATAATCCACCCATCAGTCTATGGATAGTCCTCCCATCAGGCTATGGATAATCCTCCCATCAGTCTATGGATAATCCTCCCATCAGTCTATAGATAATCCTCCCATCAGTCTATGGATAGTCCTCCCATCAGTCTATGGATAATCCTCCCATCAGGCTATGGATAATCCTCCCATCAGTCTATGGATAATCCTCCCATCAATCTATAGATAATCCTCCCATCAGTCTATGGATAATCCTCCCATCAGTCTATAGATAATCCTTCCATCAGTCTATTGATAGTCCTCCCATCAGTCTATGGATAGTCCTCCCATCAGGCTATGGATAATCCTCCCATCAGTCTATGGATAATCCTCCCATCAGTCTATGGATAATCCTCCCATCAGTCTATTGATAGTCCTCCCATCAGTCTATAGATAATCCTCCCATCAGTCTATGGATAATCCTCCCATCAGTCTATAGATAATCCTTCCATCAGTCTATTGATAGTCCTCCCATCAGTCTATGGATAATCCACCCATCAGTCTATGGATAGTCCTCCCATCAGGCTATGGATAATCCTCCCATCAGTCTATGGATAATCCTCCCATCAGTCTATAGATAATCCTCCCATCAGTCTATGGATAATCCTCCTATCAGTCTATAGATAATCCTCCCATCAGTCTATGGATAATCCTCCCATCAGTCTATAGATAATCCTTCCATCAGTCTATTGATAGTCCTCCCATCAGTCTATGGATAGTCCTCCCATCAGGCTATGGATAATTCTCCCATCAGTCTATGGATAATCCTCCCATCAGTCTATGGATAATCCTCCCATCAGTCTATTGATAGTCCTCCCATCAGTCTATAGATAATCCTCCCATCAGTCTATGGATAATCCTCCCATCAGTCTATAGATAATCCTCCCATCAGTCTATAGATAGTCCTCCCATCAGTCTATGGATAGTCCTCCCTTGGAAGAGATGCTTCTGATCTTAGCCAGCGTCATACCGCGTCCTTGTCTTGCACCTCAGCAACCCCACGATGGGGGTGGGGATTTAAACTGTAACCCCCACAGAATAGATGTATTAGAACCTGAAGTTTCTAGGACTGAGAAAGGCAGAGTTGAACGTTTAAAAG
>JACEFZ010027208.1:0-66808 GCA_014155875.1 Cepaea nemoralis | reverse complement strand
TCGTGCGTGTTACCTCACATCGCACGCTGCTGGCAAAACGTGGCCTGTTGAGTGTCTACTCAACTGTGCTCTGGCTTCATGAGGTGTGGTGGTATCGTGATTAGAGTGCTAACTCTCTGCACACCGCCTGCGTGTATCATGAGGGAGTGGCTAACCTTCCACTATTCCCTCATCTCCCCTGCTCTTGCCTCGGGCCCCGCATCTCCTCCTGGTCCCTCCAGGATTGACCGCTCTTCCTGGCGGAGGGGATGTGGTCGAGTCTTTGACACATTTCATGTCATATCCTCTTAGTAGAGAGAGTAAATTAAAGTACTTGGCTATCACCTTTGACAGGCTAGTAAGGGATTTAATGCACTGAGGGCCTAGAGCAGAGGATGATTTATATGCTCTTTCAGCAGTTAATAATTTCTGTCTTTGAGTATGGGTTGGGGCTGCTGACAATATCAAAGAGCCAACTCGAAAGGTTGGAGCGCTTACAGAATGCGGCCATGCGAGTGATCCTGGATGCACAAGGGACACACCAATTATATGCGTGAGGAATATCCTGGCGGATAGGAATAGGGTCCTTCAAGCAAAATGGTACCTGAGAGTTGCTGCAGATAGGGATAACTCCATGCATGAAGCCATGGATATGGTCAAGGGTCATAGGATAAGGCTAGGTATGTTCTGGATAGGCACCGGCAGAAATATCTATAAGTCAGTTGTGTGATCTACAGACCATCAGTCGTGGAAAAGAGTGAGGTTAAAGTTCCGGAAGATATGTCGGACTGGCACAATGTAATAATAACACTGGGTCGTGAGTGAAGAGAATGGGCTGTGGGCTGCACATAGTTTGAGATGCAATAACAGAACAGTGGTAACATCAAGGTGACATAGTGATCTACACCGATGGGTTAGTGGTGACAACCACACGTAGTGGTTGGGTTTCATGATGATTGATTGATTGATTTAGGAACCGACATCACAGCATTCAGGGCATTCCCATAAGCGCTCCGTCCCCATCCTCAGCAGCCAGCGAAGAGTTCCAACACTAATAGTTCCAGTAGCAATCTGATTATATGTCCGTCTCGCCTTTCCTCTGAGCGTCGAGCGTCGGCCAGATCCCCTCGTCACACCTCGCTGCCGCATTCTTACCAGACTATGGTGATCCATTTGCTCCTCCGAGGTGTACACGTGCTCCCACAAGGCCGCAACCACGTCTGCTTTGTCATGCATCAATATTCCACCAAGTATTGCCGAGCCAGCCAATCTGTCCGCCTGTTCATTCCCCAGCACACAGGCATGCCCCGGAGAAAAGATCCAGGTGATGCTTGCCACCCGTGACCTCCGAAGCGAAGCAAGCCACTCTGCACGAAGCCTGCCTGCCCTCCCCCTCCTCAGCATGCTTTCTGAGTCAGTTACAATAACAATGTGTGTATTTATCGTGTTCTCCATCCAGTGGAAAGCTGCACTGACCGCCTCCACCTCCATTCTTAAGCTAGATGCTGTTTCATCATACGCCAGGCTCTCCTGCACCAAACGTCGACCATTAGCTTTTGCTAAGAGTCCCCAGGCACTTCTCCTACCTCTCAACACCGAACCGTCCGTGCAGATAATCACATCACCCGGGCGAGCATTATCTTGAATTAGTTGCTGGATTTCCACTTCCGTGGCCCTTGCTGGCCACTCCCTGCACCTCCGGCTCAGTGTGATTATAACTCTGCACAAGTCTGCCTGCTCCGCTGGAACTCTGACCCACTCCTCTCCTCGCCTGATGTTCTCCAAGGAGCACACCTGTTTGATCGTATCCTCCGCTTGAGCCATCCATGATTTCCCTCTTATCAGTCTCTTGTTGGGTTTCATAGCGAAGGCTCGTGGACGATTCTTGAAAAATGAGATTCTGGCATATGAGACTACTACCTTCAGCATGAGAATGGAGGTGGAAGCAGGCAAGAGCGGCAATGCCTTTCGTTAGAGAAGACCAGTAGTGACCAACATACATTGTATTCATTGCGGACTCAAGGAGTTTGCTTAGTAAGGTGGAGAAAGGAACGTTGCGTGTGGAATAGCTGACCTCGCTTCAGATTATGAGTATATATATAATATATATATATATATATATATATATATATATATATATATATATATATATATATATATACACGCTCAAAACACACACACACACACACACACACACACACACACACACACACACACACACACACACACACCCCATGTAACGACACTTACAGCGACGAAGAGAAAGACGAGCATTTTGATAAACTTACAGACACATTAAATAATGTCAACGAGACATATGA
Organism: Cepaea nemoralis; assembly: GCA_014155875.1. NCBI lineage: Eukaryota > Metazoa > Mollusca > Gastropoda > Stylommatophora > Helicidae > Cepaea > Cepaea nemoralis. The sequence continues at coordinate 64,508 of JACEFZ010027208.1, read as the reverse complement.
ACTAATTGTGATGAGTGATTTTAACGGACGAATAGGCACACGAAGAACACCGTGGGAGGATTGCATGGGGTCATTCAGCGACACAGAGACTGAATGTAACAGCAGTGGTCAACATCTACTCAACATATGCTCGGAACATGGACTAATAATAGCAAATAGTTTTTTTCAACATCGTCGTAACCACACCAACATTTGGTATAAATGGAATGACATAGACCAAACATCTCAAATTGACTTTATTCTAATTAGGAAATCAGACAGAAAGTCAGAAGATCAAGTGGTTTGGCCATGTCGTTAGAATGCAACACCAGCAACTACCATCACTGGCCTTACATCAAAGATTATCTGCGACGAGACCACGAGGACGTCCAAGAAGAAAATGGATTGACGACATCAAAGACATTGTACAACAGCATGGAATGACACTTTCCAGTTCCGCCCACCGATCGCCGGAACGTAAATTATTCCTCTCCACGATGCTTGACGACAGAAGTGGAAGATGATGATGATGATGATAATATATATATATATATATATATATATATATATATATATATATATATATATATATATATATATATATATATATATATATATATATATATATATATATATATACTTTGCAACAGTGGAATCTCCTGGCAGAAGATGCTAGAATGTATGTGTATAGGAACCATCAGAAGCCACTTATTACATTCTATTTCAAAGAGGATGACCTCTCTGTGTGCGACAACATTTCTGGTTTAAGGCAGCCCTCAAAATTAATAACAAACTGGAAGAGCGGAGGATTTTCATGTATTCATCCAAGACGAGTCTTAACGCTGTTTTGTTGAATAATGGTAATGTGTTATTGTTAATTCCAGTTTGTCACTGTCAGAAGTCGGGGTGCCCCACCGGCTTGATGAAAGTATTATTCACTGGCGAGCAACCCCAAATAGTCAGAAACTGACTAGGGACAAAATCTATATGGCTGAACTATAGATTAGGCCCATGAATATCCAACGTACAGCTCTAAGTGGCTCGTTACAAAATTGAAATGAACTGTGCTGAATATTCGCCAAGAAATAGGAAAGAGAAGGTTAGCTAGGATAGATTTTTAAGTCTGAATTAAAGTTTAAGGACAACTATCCTAGTACAGGTTTTTCTCCCTGACTGCTCCTTTCCTTGGTGTGTAAGTGAACCCCCACCAATGTACACACACAACACGTATGCACAATTTGAAAAAAATATAATGACGGAACTATGAGTTACAATACTACAACATTTATTTACTAATCATATTAAACATTGGATGTTATTCAAAATGATGATGATGATATCATATAGATAGTGATGAGAAACATTACGTAACTTGTTACTTGATCTATCTGAATCTGTGGTCCAGATCCCCACTTTCCAGTAGACTCACAAAAAAAAAACAGCTTGCCGGTATTCTGACTATTCCTGTCAGTCCTGACACTACCTAGTCAGTCACTCGTTCTTGAGATCTATAACATAGGTGCTCCTTGTGAGAGCTTGAAAGAAAGTCAAGAATGTGTTATATCTAGTTCTATATCAGTGCAAGCCTAAGTAAACATATCATAACACAAACATACAATGGCCAGTCTGGCCAAGTTTATCTTCCAGCTCTACTGCGTTCACCATCCTCCTTCTCCCTCCTACTTTCTTAGTCGGGGACGGGCTTTTCAATGGTCTCACACGCCTGTAATTATTACATTTCTGCCGCCTATGTCCATGTCGCTAATACAAAAATTCTGCCGTACAGCCGCTCCGTCCAAAGTTGGTTTAGCAGCTCACAGGATCGGTAATGGTATAATAATAATGCCGGGTCATCCGGGCTTACAAGCCGTGACCAGTAGCTGTGCCAGGTTCCCATGCATTACCGTGAACGCACGCCCACAATACACTGAGAAAGTTTAGCACCATATACCCTATACCAATTGTGGGTAATGTCTGTACCATTACACCTCTGCTTCCAACACAATCGTTGGCCAATGTGCCAATGCGCAGACAATAGCATAACACTTCATATTGGTAGGTTTGCATATGACAAATCAATATATCAAACATCGAATACACATAAACATATTGATTAAACTAGACATATTATGATACTTTAACATCATAGCATAATGCACTAGTTAGTTTGTATGTATACGAAATGAGACATATATACACAAAAAGAATGTGTACGAAGCATAGTCCTAGCATCGTATATTCATATGAAATTACACATACATACATCCAACATATCCATACACATTATATTACTTCAAGATGGACATCTAATGATACTAAACATAATAGCATCAGGCATTATTAATGAGTACTAATATTGTATAGCTACAAAATGAGATATACAACAAGTCTAATTGAAGTGACCACACAGACCAGCCATATTTGCTGATCTGCCCGGTTTAATCACCACTTAGTTACTGCTGTTGTGAGAATTAAATAAATAGTCAGTTGACTATATTCTGTACAAGAAATGCACACACCAACAGGCACCTACGATAGTGTACAAAGAAATGACAAGCATCTGCCAAGACACCTAAAAGTATACCCAGACAAGATCTGTCTCACATAAGGCAGCACTCAAAGCAATCCGATATTGAACACAGAACTCAGAAAGAACACTCAAGTAACCTATGACAATGATAGTTCTTGCAATAACCTAGATCAGATATAGACTGAAAGCCAGTACATCCATCTAAGAGACTTGACTATTACTAAGAAATAATTCTCCTAGTAAAATCTAGCAAAATAAGAATCATACGTATGACTACAAACGAGCTGGTTGTCTCACCTGTTCTGAAGTCAAACATTTTCTGACATGAAACAGGCTAGGGACCCTTATTTAAGCTGAGTCCAGCAGACAGTATTATCTCCTTGGCATTCCCGTCATAAATTCTTCTTAACTCCCCCTGACGTTAATTGCAATCCTAACTGCCAAATTTGCTATCACTCTCATTCCTCCAGTCTTACTCTAATAAAATGTTTCACACATTCCTACAGTGCAGACTCCCCTCTGTCTGATACAAAGCCCACAGGCCCAGTGCTAATTGCCTTATGAGACCTGGTTCACACCTCCCTGAGTCTGCCAGTCTGAGTATTATCAGTGATTTCACACCTTGCACCTCTAGTCTGTTTTCAGATGGAGGTCAGCCATCACGGTTGGGTGATTTCCTACCTCTGCTTATCAGGTGTCATGCCTGGTCGGTTTTAAGTACACAGTCCATGGAGTCTGCCATCCTGTGGGTGTAATTATCAGTTTGACCCGTAACACTTTGAATCTGGACTGGCTGGGTAGTTTGACTGGTGTCAAATTACACTTCTCAGATAGAAAGACATTCCTGGTGGTTTGTTTACTTGCAGGCTTTGCAAGCTTACGTCAAGACGGTATAGCATTGAATATAGAGAAAACAGTTTTGTTCGTCTGTTGATTCTCTACATGGCCTATCAAAAGTGAACCGAAAATTGTTCTTGGAAGTAAAGGCTGCAAATTCGTGACAGAGCTTCCCCCTTAAAAAAAGTTTCTGCCAGAAATCTTTTGTCAAAGCACGCCGTACATCCCAGAATAATGCCTAAGCACTCTCCGTTCTGTATCTGCCTAAAGGTTTCCAATATTCCTTGTGGCAGTGGGTTGTCCTGCATCTGCATAAAGACGTCCCATTTTCATAACCAAAGGATACTCTGGATAGGTCCTTGTACCTGGTTTTCGGCCGGGATTCTATGCAATAGCTTGGTAAAATCCGGTAATTGTCAGGAGGTTGTATTTTTACCCCTCTGGGAAAGATCACAATCAACGGGATTTTTCTTCATCTGTGGGCGACTGTCTTAGTCCACTCCCTCACGTGATTTAATCCTTTCAGCCGAGGATGTACCCGTAGTGAAGTCTTGCATAAGCTGGCCACAGCAAAGCTTGTCTCCGTGATATTCCTCCATCCTTTATAGATCCTTAACAGATCCATCAATAGCTTCCTTTTAAAAGGAATAATGTTACACATCATGGTCCCATGATATAAATTCAACTGGCGCTTTCCTCCTTCAAAGTCGGGCGTAACAATCTTCCCTCCTCGGTGTCGCGGTTTCTTCCCCTGATAATCAGTTAACGGGCTGAGTTTCTCTGCATTAGAGTTTCTTGTAAAAACCGTGCTAGAAATTGGAAATATAGTGTGCCAAGTCTTCCAGCCTTGAGAAATAACATAGTTACTCCCGGGCGATAAAGTGGTGTTACTTTTGAATAAAGTATCCACAAATAGCTGATTTACTCCTATCAAATCGCCCTGACTGAAGGGTAGATTGAGTCCTAAGAGTGTTGATTCCAAACCACTCTTGACTTCTGTTACTTCAGGTCCCTGTTGCTGGAATTCCATAACGTCGGCTATTGAGATGATAGGCGTTTCTTCCTTCATCTTGTGCAAAGAATTTTCTTCTTTAGCAGCTACAGACAATGTTGTCTGCACAATATCAGAGTCCATATTCTGGCTCCTAACAATTCCCTGTGTTTCATGAGTCTCCGAACTGGTATACTGTGAGATAACAACTGGAAATGTTTCCTGGTCTGGATGTTCCTCTCTGGTCGTGCTTTCATGGGCTAAGTCCAGTTGAGGTAAATCCTGTGGTGGGCTGGTGTCTAAACAATCCATCACATTACGTAAATCATTTGAACTGAGATCTTGTGTCTTTTCCTGAGCTGCAGCCTCAAAGATCACAAGGGGTTCTGGATCATCCTTCATCCCTATCTTAGTCCAATGTAATCCCACTTCTTGCTTGCCTGAGCTGAAGGGAATAATAAGGTCGGTTACCTCTCCATCTTCGACCTCTTTAAAAGATGTCCTCAGGTCCTCTTCTTCTTGAGTTTCACCCCTCGTTGAAGTAAAATGAGATTCCTGGGAGTCTTGTACTGGCAAACCGTAGTGCAAACAGTTGTCCTCTGGGTAACTGTTAATAGTTAAATTATCTGAACTGATAATTAGTGATTCTTCCCGCGTTGCAGTAATGAAATTCACCTGGGATTCCGTTGCTTCCTTCCTCCCTATTTCAGTCAGATGTAATTCCACTTCGTGATCCTCTGAACAGAAGGGAATGTGACAATCGGCTAGGTCTCCGCCTGCGACCTCATTAAAGGTTGTCTTCAGTTCCTCTTTCTCTCGAGATTCATTTCTCGTAGCAGTCAAGTGGTTTTCCTGAAGGTCCTCTACTGTTAAACCACTATTGCCGTGGTGCAAACAGTTATCACGTTTGTGACTGTTTGAAGTGCCCTTCGCACGTCTCTTCTTCCCTATTTTCCGTTTAGGACTGGGTGGAATGAGAACCTGTAGTTCCCGGTCCACTACCTCTGATTCTGCTGTGGGTGGCAAGGTTGTCCCTTCCTTCCTGGTTGGGTGAGCATCCGTATCTCCGACCTTATGTTCCACTAGAAAGGTTAGCTTCTCCGCATTGACTGCTTCCATATGCGTTTTCTCCATCTCTACTCCTTCAGTTTTGCTACGCTCTTGTGCTTCAAAGAACTCATTATGACTTTTAAACAGCATTTCTTCTTCTTGGTCCCACCATTCTAACTCTGCTATGATATATGTTTCTAGTTGCTCTCCCTTTAAGCCTTCTCTTATGCCCCACCCTCTCGCGGTCTCTGAGAAATCTGCGCGCGCCTTCATGTCCTCTTCGAGATTCCGGTAAAGGAAGACCATAATTGCTAATGACTATATTCAGGTAAGCTCCTATGTATATATCAACAATCAGATATAAGCTAGAACGACAAGAGTTAACTACTGACAGTCTACGCTATCCAATGTGTATAGTTTAGCCTTAGCAGTGAAAGACAACTGAAAATAATATTCAAGTAGTACCTGGCGACAGCAGTGAAGTAAGTGTGAGAGATATACTACACAGTAATCAACAGTAATATTTACCTAAATAAACATTAAAATGCACTGCATACATGTCAAAATGCACATGGCATATATTAGCATAAAATTGCAAATCAGTCAAGCAGTTAAATCATCAAACACATCAATGTAAATATGATTAAAGTGTCCAATTATCAATAAATGATTAATGATAATACTAAATGATAGATGGTGGTAGTTTTCTCATAAGTTCTTATCTGTTATACATTTGAAAAGTTATTTCTATACTCTGTAACTTCCTCAACTAAAATTAGTTACATTTGATGATAGTCTATTTTGATGACTGAAGATTACAAGAGTTAACTTTTAAAAATCGTATGTCTAGGGTCTAGTAGAATCACTATGATTACTAGAATCCTGGTTCAGGATCGCGGACTGGACCCCAATCTGTCAGAAGTCGGGGTGCCCCACCGGCTTGATGAAAGTATTATTCACTGGCGAGCAACCCCAAATAGTCAGAAACTGACTAGGGACAAAATCTATATGGCTGAACTATAGATTAGGCCCATGAATATCCAACGTACAGCTCTAAGTGGCTCGTTACAAAATTGAAATGAACTGTGCTGAATATTCGCCAAGAAATAGGAAAGAGAAGGTTAGCTAGGATAGATTTTAAGTCTGAATTAAAGTTTAAGGACAACTATCCTAGTACAGGTTTTTCTCCCTGACTGCTCTTTCCTTGTGTGTAAGTGAACCCCCACCAATGTACACACACAACACGTATGCACAATTGGAAAAAAAATATAATGACAGAACTATGAGTTACAATACTACAACATTTATTTACTAATCATATTAAACATTGGATGTTATTCAAAATGATGATGATATCATATAGATAGTGATGAGAAACATTACGTAACTTGTTACTTGATCTATCTGGATCTGTGGTCCAGATCCCCACTCTCCAGTAGACTCCAAAAAAAAACAGCTTGCCGGTATTCTGACTATTCCTGTCAGTCCTGACACTACCTAGTCAGTCACTCGTTCTTGAGATCTATAACATAGGTGCTCCTTGTGAGAGCTTGAAAGAAAGTCAAGAATGTGTTATATCTAGTTCTACATCAGTGCAAGCCTAAGTAAACATATCATAACACAAACATATACAATGACCAGTCTGGCCAAGTTTATCTTCCAGCTCTACTGCGTTCACCATCCTCCTTCTCCCTCCTACTGTCTTAGTCGGGGACGGGCTTTTCAATTGTCTCACACGCCTGTAATTATTACATTTCTGCCGCCCATGTCCATGTCGATAATACAGAAATTCTGTCGTACAGCCGCTCCGTCCAAAGTTGGTTTAGCAGCTCACAGGATCGGTAATGGTATAATAATAATGCCGGGTCATCCGGGCTTACAAGCCGTGACCAGTAGCTGTGCCAGGTTCCCATGCATTACAGTGAACGCACGCCCACAATACACTGAGAATCATTAGCACCATATACCCTAAACCAATTGTGGGTAATGTCTGTACCATTACACCTCTGCTTCCAACACAATCGTTGGCCAATGTGCCAATGCGCAGATAATAGCATAACACTTCATATTGGTAGGTTTGCATATGACAAATCAATATATCAAACATCCAATACACATAAACATATTGATTAAACTAGACATATTTTGATACTTTAACTTCATAGCATAATGCACTAGTTAGTTTGTATGTATACGAAATGAGACGTATATACACAAAAAGAATATGTACGAAGCATAGTCTTAGCATCATATATTCATATGAAATTACACATACATACATCCAACATATCCATAAACATTATATTACTTCAAGATGGACATCTAATGATACTCAACATAATAGCATCAGGCATTATTAATGAGTACTAATATTGTATAGCTACAAAATGAGATATACAACAAGTCTAACTGAAGTGACCACATAGAACCAGCCATATTTGCTGATCTGTCCGGTTTAATCACCACTTAGTTACTGCTGTTGTGAGAATTAAATAAATAGACAGTTGACTATATTATGTACAAGAAATGCACACACCAACAGGCAACTACGATAGTGTACAAAGAAATGACAAGCATCTGCCAAGACACCTAAAAGTATACCCAGACAAGATCTGTCTCACATAAGGCAGCACTCAAAGCAATCCGATATTGAACACAGAACTCAGAAAGAACACTCAAGTAACTTATGACAATGATAGTTCTTGCAATAACCTAGATCAGATATAGACTGAAAGCCAGTACATCCATCTAAGAGACTTGACTATTACTAAGAAATAATTCTCCTAGTGAAATCCAGCAACATAAGTATCATACGTATGACTTCAAACGAGCTGGTTGTCTCACCTGTTCTGAAGTCAAACATTTTCTGACATGAAACAGGCTAGGGACCCTTATTTAAGCTGAGTCCAGCAGACAGTATTATCGCCTTGGCATTCCCGTCATAAATTCTTCTTATCTCCCTCTGACGTTAATTGCAATCCTAACTGCCAAACTTGCTATCACTCTCATTCCTCCAGTCTTGCTCTAATAAAATGTTTCACACATTCCTACAGTGCAGACTCCCCTCTGTCTGATACAAAGCCCACAGGCCCAGTGTTAATTGCCTTATGAGACCTGGTTCACACCTCCCTGAGTCTGCCAGTCTGAGTATTATCAGTGATTTCACACCTTGCACCTCTAGTCTGTTTTCAGATGGAGGTCAGCCATCACGGTTGGGTGATTTCCTACCTCTGCTTATCAGGTGTCATGCCTGGTCGGTTTTAAGTACACAGTCCATGGAGTCTGCCATCCTGTGGGTGTAATTATCAGTTTGACCCGTAACACTTTGAATCTGGACTGGCTGGGTAGTTTGACTGGTGTCAAATTACACTTCTCAGATAGAAAGACATTCCTGGTGGTTTGTTTACTTGCAGGCTTTGCAAGCTTACGTCAAGACGGTATAGCATTGAATATAGAGAAAACAGTTTTGTTCGTCTGTTGATTCTCTACATGGCCTATCAAAAGTGAACCGAAAATTGTTCTGGGAAGTAAAGGCTGCAAATTCGTGACAGTCACGCAGTTCATATGAAACAAATTTATTAAAATATTAAGCAGCTGTTGAAGTGTATAAATTACGATCATCATCATTGGTCACTTTGCAGTGACTTGAAAGTGGTCGCTCCTTTGCTTGCCCCTCAGGATCGATACGCCATGTACTGTTACATTCTCTGTGAGATGGATAGCCTTGCATGAATTTACCATTGCATCAGAAACCATTGGCCAATCAGGCAGTCATTGCAGCCTGGCAGTGAGAACGTTGAGAACCCAGCACATATCGTCACCTGCAAGATTGTGTTGCCACCTTTGCACGTGAAGCTGGGCCTCACGAAAAACTTTGTCAAGGCATTGGAGGAAACAGATGAGGTTTTCAAATACCTCATCAAAAAATGTCTAAGACTGAGTGAAGCTGAAATAAGAGAGAGTGAGTGTTTGTTGGTCTGCAAATGTTCTAAAGCATTGTTACATTGGAACCTTGCCGTCTTTACAGACGATAGTTTGTGCTTCAAAAAGGCATAATAACTTTTACCCATGGCGGTACGAATGTGGCTGATCAGGCCAATTCGCGCTGTAAATATTTGTTCACAGTTGGTGCATGTGAACACGTGGTCGTTTCCACCATCATGCACCATCTTACGTCTCATACGTTCGGTGTGTGACTTATCTGCAATAATTTTCTCCTTTGTCTTTATTCCATGCCCTCCATGCAACACGTTCAGCGGCGACTTGCTCTCAATGTGCATTATCAATGCCTGTATCAATTATGTCCCGCTTACACACATCTTTGTATCGTAGTAGAGACACGATGGAGAGGGACAATGTAGAGCTAATCCACACAATTCAGTCCAGTGCTACTAGAAGTTGTGTGTATGGACTACTCTTGAGTTCAAAGCGAGCGAGAACCAAAAAAAAAATCTTTGCTTGATCTGGAAAGGGTGAAGGTGTGGTCATCCAAACTGCAAACTCGAATCACCAGATCTCAATCTACTAACACTGGCAGACAGGTCTTGGTGGACTACAATGGGCCGAAAGGCACATAGAGGGTACTAAGAGGCCTTTAAAAAAATAAGATCAATTAAAACAACAGCAGTCAGTTTTAGTCAGCATCAGCATGGACTCCAAGCTGAAACTAAACATGGCGATTGTAACAGCCATCGCCAACATACTATTACTGATCATTGCGGTCTTGAACATGTGGGAGCCATTCTACCCTAAACTCTACACACAGCATGGGTACAGTCAGGCCTGATACATGGGCCCTCTACAAGAATAAATAGGGGACTCTCAGAACAAGCTCCGTTGCTAACTAGACGCTATAAAGAAGTCTGAAGACCTACACAAAACACCACCGCTAGATGAGGGCCAAGGCAAAAAGCTCAGCGAAAATATGATGTTTTGATTACAAAAATATCAAAGTGTAGTATTTATCTGCCGGTCTCTCTGGCTGTGGGGTTACAGCACTTTCTCTATGTAATCCCGTTTATCACGCAGAGTCTCGTAGCGGAGCGAGAACTGAGGCGGTTCGACCCCCGCTCGTGACTTGCGGGATACTGAGCCGGCCGCTCAGAAAGTAATGGCAAACTACTGAGCGTAATCTTGCCAAGAGATCAACATACAGCTGAAAGATGCTGGTGTTGACAGCTAAGTCCTGTAAAAGGGATATGCTTTAAAAAAAAAAAAAAAGTATTTATCAGCATTTGATCTTGCCAGGGACACCAGCAGAGGCGTACATCCGAATGACACGGGAACGTGGAACCTCTTTGGGCAGCTCTGGCCACCCTTATTCGAGCCCTATTTTTTTTTAAAGCCTTTTGACTCAGATACAAGTTTAGATTTAGCTGCAATTGATCTGGTCAGGATGCAGAGGCGGTCATCCAAACTGCAAACTCTAATCACTGTCTACTAACACTGGAAGACGGTGTGTGGACTACAATGGCCCGAAAGGCACGTAATAGAACTAAGAGGCCTTTAAAATTTTTTAACAAAAATAAGGATAATATTAACAGGAATCATGCCTAAACAGTTTCAACAGATCAAAGACATTCTGCTCCCAGCCAAACGGAAAGATGCTAAATTTGTCAATATCAAGAAGAACAAGGACAATGTCAATTTCAAGGTACTTTGCAGCATATACTTGTGCACACTTTTGATCCGGGATAGAGAAAAGGCCGAGAAGCTTAAACAGCCGTTGCCACCTGGTCTGGCAGTCACATAACTTAAGTGAAATCAATAAATGAAGAAAACCAGGCACATACCCATGTGCTTTTTAAGTGAAACTAAATTAGGAAAGAATAAGACATGGTTATGATGAGTTAGTATTTAATTATCTAGGGAAAAGATTATCTGGTCTTAGCTCAAGCTTACAGTAAACAAAGAAATAATTGGAGCTACGTACGATTCTCTATATTATTAGTGTGCTAATCAAACTTTGGCTTTTAAGGATGTTTTCCTCGAGCAGAGAGGGGATCGCCTTCTAAAAAGGACATTGCTGCGTGATGATTATGTTTTTTACACTGGTTAAATTCATTAGTCTCATCGTACACGGAAAACAAAAAAAAATATTATTATCAACATCACCATCAGCTCCTTGTCATGAATGTCGAAAGAGGCCACTAATGATTGCTGGCGTGAGATTGGCTATTCAATCTCTTCGAAAACTTAAGAAACAAAGTCTAATCAACTCACAACGAGGTTGGCGTGAGTTCCTTGAGGTCTATGATAAATTACCGGCCTGAAGCTGACCACGTCATCCACCGAGTGCCGATTAGTCTACAGAATATGGGTCCAGCACCATGTGCACTATGAGTCTTACCTGTGTTAAAGTATCATTAATTTTGTACTCAATATTATCCATTTGGAGAAGAAAGAAAGAAAGAAAGAAAGAAAGAACGAAGGAAAGAAAGAAAGAAAGAAAGAAAGAAAGAAAGAAAGAAAGAAAGTAAGAAAGAACGAAAGAAACAAACAAACAAACAATCAAACAAACAAACAATCAAACAAACAAACAAAGAAGACGAACAAGAAGAACAAGTACAAGAAGAAGAAGTAGAAGAAGAAGATGAAATTGAGCAGTAGATGGGTGATGTGATCTGTAATTTGCCGGCATACTTTACTCCCAAGAGCATATCCTGGTACATATGTTAATATCGGCTGAAGTGGAAGACCTGGCAAATTGATAAAACAATCCGATGGGGAATGGAACATATGGAGTTCGAGTCCTCTGGGAAATATACTAGCCACTGAACTATCGCGGAGTCCACAGTTATCATGTGCCCATGGCTTAATCCGTCACAGCGTGTGTAGATTAGACAAAACTGTGTTACACATTTAGCAACAATAAAGATATAATGGCCGGCTGCCTGGCCGAGGGGTTAGCAGCTTTCTCCGTTAATCCCGAATACTCTCGTGTTCAACGTGAGTGGACGAGAATTAGAAGTGGTTCGAGTCACGCTAGAGACTTATGAGAGTATGGGGCCGGTCGCTCAGAAAGTCGTGGAGTGCTGATGAGCGTAATCTAGCCTAGGAATCAACATACAGCTGAAAGATGCTGGTGTTTACCGCAATATCCTGAAACAGGATGGAAACGCGGGGAAAAAAAAGATATAATGGGAGATCATATCATCTCACATAAGGGGATTAAGTGAAATGGGAAATATCACTTTAATTTCAGCATTTATTAGTTTTCATGTAATAAAATATAATTGCTTGGGAAGCTTTAAACAACGCGCATTCCCATTTGAAATAATGCAAGTTTTGGGCATAGTTTCGTTTTCTTAAACAAAAACATGTGTATGTCACTTTAATTCTTCAATACCTCTTGGATAATATTCTAAAACAGTTGGTTTCGTAATAAATGTCATACATTTATGCTATTTGGCGTTTAATTTCATGTAGGTCTGCCAGCTGTTTATTTAATTTTTTGCAAGCACTATGTGCCTTTTAACTGGAAATAAATTGGAAACCATAGACGACAACCAATTAGGTGGGGTTGTCGGAAAGTATGGAACTAGATACGGTACCTCACTTAGACAGACTGAGAAGAAAATGGAAGTTACACAACACAGTATCTGCACATTTCCATACTGTTGAAAGAAATCCATGAAGAGAAAGGATGTCTCATTTGGAAATGCAGCAGATGTTACAAAACTGTTGCAGGAGGTGCCTGGGTTTACTCGACCACTGCTGCTGCACAAGTACGAAGTGCCATCCGTCGTCTCACAGAAATTTCCTGATTTTTTTTTTTTTTTAGGAACATAAATGAGTGCCTTTTACTTGAAACTAAATTAGGAAAGCGTAAGACACGGTGTAGTGAGTTAGTTTTTAATCATCTAAAGAAGCCGATTGTCTGGTCCTAGCTCAGGCATATAGTAAACGAACAAATATATTTGGAACTAAATACGATATTCGTTATTATTAGCATTCAAATTAAACTTATCACCTTGGTATACATTCGAGTTCTAATACAAATGGTTAGTCTATGAGCCAGTCATACACTTTCTGTCCTCGACTCTACCCACCATTCTCGATTCACTTCTAGAGTATGCATTACCTATTAGTCTCTGCCATATCAATATTTGCCTTGACCGTGTTGAATACTGTCAGTTGTAGGCTTTTGATGATGTTTTCCTCGGGCAGAAAGGAGAGATACCTTCTACAAAGGATATTGCTGCAGGATATTATGTTTTCCACATCGGTTGAATTCATTAGTTTAATCACCATTGTGATAATGGTTATTATTATCAATATCATTATCATCCCCTTGTTTTGAATATCGACACAGGCCACTAATGATTGTTGGCGTGAAATAGGATATCCCATCTCTTAGAAAACGTAAGAAACAAAGTCTAATCAACCTCACAAAGAGCTGGGCGTGAGTTCTCTGAGGCATATGATCAACTGCCGGTCTGATGCTGACCACGTCATCCAACGAGTGCCGATGGGGGATTGGAACACATGACAAACAAGTCGGCAGCGAAGCGTACTAGCCACTGCACTAGCATGTGTTCCACTGTTATCATATGTCCATGTCTTAATCCTTACACAACATGTGTAGTTTAAACAACATTGTGTTACAAATATATCAACAAACAAGATATAATGAGAAAAACTATTTTTATTTTGTCGAAAGGGACATTATTGAAATGGGGCTTATCGATTTAATATAAATATTGATTGTTTTTCATGTAATACAACATAATTGTATCAGAATGTTTAATAACCAATTATTTGCATTTGTAGTCAAGCAAAAGATTCAGGCACACATGATACATTTTAGATAAATCTCTTTATGTAACATTAGTTCTTCTATACGTTATGGATAATATTCTAAGGCATTTTCGCTCCTAGTAAATATCATTCCTTTATGCTATTTGGCATTTATTAGGTACTCTATTATGTCAAGTCTATATGTGTATTTTTGGCAGGCACACAACCGTGTGCCGCTTAACTGGAACTAAATTGGGCAAGAGTAAAATATGGTTTAGTCTGTTATTGTTGTCATTTGTCGATAAAGAATGCTGATGACCATTCATTACATCCATTGGGGTTGAAAATATGGAGCCGTGAGTTCTAAGATGGCTGATAAGGCCTATTTTGGCTCGAAATGTTCTTTGACAATGTTGGCACAGAATGCTTGATGCTCCAGAAGGAGTATCTCCTGTAGTGGTTTTTCTGTCCAGCCTTTTCTTCACAGCTTTTGCAGTCCTGGTTGCCTCACATATGACTGCACCTTTGCGTAATGATGCACGCCACGAATTTCGGTCTCTGGCTGCAGTCTCTCAGGTGTCATGATGAATTCCAAAAGCATTCAGTGAGATTTTCAGGGTGTCTTTAAAGCGTTTCCTCCGGCCGCCTTAGGAGCGTTTACCACAACGCAGCTCGCCGTAAAAAATTCGTTTAGGGAGTCTGTGATCTGGCATGCAAGTTAAGTGACCAGCCAAGCGAATCTGATTCTTCATTAGTAGAGTGTCGATACCTGACTCAGTAATAAATTTCTCCTGGTCTCTGGGTAGTGAGATCGGACGCCCGTGTGTATTATTGCGCACGTAAAAACTCCTTTGGCAGTTGGAAATCGAAAATTAGTAGCCTAACGGTGCTGACTGGGTAAAATTTCTAATTAAAAATCTACCTAAAGTATTTCAGGATCCTCGGCGTTGCTACAGTGTTCGTGCACTGAGCTAAGTTTCTCCGAATTCAGGCTTGAGTTAGAAGTAGAACAGATCATTTATGTGTTACACCCGTGAACTGTGATGTTGATCCATCGACTAAATTAAACTAAACTAAACAATAATCTTACACCAGAGAATCCAATCTTTCAACAAAGAAAACAATATTGTGACAGAGAAAACAATCTTACAAGAAAGATAAATGTTACACCAGATAAGACAATCTCACACTTGAGAACTTACACCAGATAAAATAATCTCATCTTGGAGAACTTACACAAGATAAAACAATCTCACCTTGGAGGACTTACACAAGATAAAACAATCTCATCTTGGAGAACTTACACAAGATAAAACAATCTCACCTTGGAGGACTTACTCAAGATAAAACAATCTCACACTGGAGAACTTACACTGGAGAACTTACACCACAGAAGACAATCTCACACTGGAGAACTTACACAGAAGACAATCTCACACTGGAGAACTTACACCACAGAAGACAATCTCACACTGGAGTACTTACACCACAGAAGACAATCTCACACTGGAGAACTTACACCACAGAAGACAATCTCACACTGGAGAACTTACACCACAGAAGACAATCTCACACTGGAGAACTTACACCACAGAAGACAATCTCACAATGGAGAACTTACACCACAGAAGACAATCTCACACTGGAGAACTTACACCACAGAAGACAATCTCACCTTGGAGAACTTACACCACAGAAGACAATCTCACACTGGAGAACTTACACAAGATAAACAATCTCACCTTGGAGGACTTACTCAAGATAAAACAATCTCATCTTGGAGAACTCATACTAAAGAACTTACACTGGAGAACTTACACTGGAGAACTTACACCAGAGAAGACAATCTCACACTGGAGTACTTACACCAGAGAAGACAATCTCACACTGGAGAACTTACACCAGAGAAAACAATCTCACACTGGAGAACTTACACCAGAGAAAACAATCTCACACAGGAGAACTTACACTGGAGAACTCACACTGGAGAACTTACACCACGAGAAAACAATCTCACACTGAGGACTTACCACTGGAGAACTCACACTGGAGAACTTACACAAGATAAAACATCTCACACTGGATGAAACTTCCACCAGATGAAACAATCTCACACTGGAGAAACCCTCACACTGGAGAACTCACAGCTGGAGAACCTCACACTGGAGAAATCACACTGGGAAACTTACACCAGAGAAGACAATCTCACACTGGAGAACTTACACCACAAAAGACAATCTCACACGGAGAACTTACACCACAAAAGACTATCTCACACTGGAGAACTTACACCCAGAAAACAATCTCACACTGGAGAACTTACACCAGATGAAACAATCTCACACTGGAGAATCTCACACTGGAGAAACTCACACTGTAGAACTCACACTGGAGAACTTACACCAGAAGACAATCTCACACTGAGACTTGCCCACAAAGAACAATCTCCAAACTGGAGAACTTACACACAAAAGACAATTCTCACACTGGAGAACTTACACCACAGAAAGACAATCTCACACTGGAGAACTTACACCACAAAAGACAATCTCACCTGGAGAACTTACCACCACAAAGGACAACTCACACTGGAGAACTTACACACAAAGACAATCTCACACTGGAGAACTTACACCACAAAAGACAATCTCACACTGTGAGAACTCTCCCGTACACCACAAAAGACAATCTCACACTGGAGAACTCTACACCACCAAAAGACAATCTCACACTGGAGAACTTACACCACAAAAGACAATCTCACCAACTGGAAGAACTTACACCACAGAAGGACAATCTCACACTGGAGACTTACACCACAAAAGATAATCTCCACACTGGAGAACTTACCCACAAAAGACAATCTCACAACTGGAGAACTTACACCAGAGAAAACAATCTGACACTGGAGAACTTACACTGGAGAACTTACACCAGAGAAGACCATCTCACACTGGAGAACCTCACACTGGAGAACTTACCACCACAAAAGACAATCTCACCACTGGAGAAGAACTTACACCACAAAAGACAATCTCACACTGGAGAACTTACACCACAGAAGACAATCTCACACTGGAGAACTTACACCACAAAAGACAATCTCACACTGGAGAACTTACACCACAAAAGACAATCTCACACTGGAGAACTTACACCACAAAAGACAATCTCACACTGGAGAACTTACACCACAAAAGACAATCTCACACTGGAGAACTTACACCACAGAAGACAATCTCACACTGGAGAACTTACACCACAAAAGATAATCTCACACTGGAGAACTTACACCACAAAAGACAATCTCACACTGGAGAACTTACACCAGAGAAAACAATCTGACACTGGAGAACTTACACTGGAGAACTTACACCAGAGAAGACAATCTCACACTGGAGAACTCACACTGGAGAACTTACACCACAAAAGACAATCTCACACTGGAGAACTTACACCACAAAAGACAATCTCACACTGGAGAACTTACACCACAGAAGACAATCTCACACTGGAGAACTCACAAACAACCTTACACCATAGAAATCAACTTTACATAAGAGAAAACAACCTTACGCCAGAGAAAACTATCTTACACCAAAGTAGAAATGTTACATTGTTTCCTGTGTTGAGTTGAGTTGAGTCAAGAACCGACATCACTCGGTCATCTTCAACAGCCAGAGTAGAATTGCAATACTAATGGTGCCCGTTGCAATCTGATTGTATGTCCGTCTTGCTTTACCTTTGGTTGACGACTGTCGACCAGATCATCTGACAAAGTCCTTCTGCCGCATTCTCTCTAGACCACGATAGTCCATCTGTTCTTCTGTATTAATGACATTCTCCCAGAGCCTTCACCACATCTGCCTTATCATGCATCAAATCACCCCTTAATGATGCAGCACCAGCAAATCTGTCTGCCTGTTCATTTCCAGCCACACCAGTGTCCTGGAGAAAAGATCCAGCGAATGCTAAATATTCATTAGACTGCCAAGTCCTGTTTATATTGTCCAGTCCCTCTATTCGTGTGTTTTTCGAGTACACCTTTTCAATAGAAAAGTAACGTCCAAATACGTACTTGAAAGAGAACGTTAGACTGCCACATCATGACCAGGAAACAATATTCTTGGTATCTGCAGAGCCGACATGACTTTTGAAGATGACAAACTCAACAAACAGCAGACGACAGGCAATCCGCAGCGTACTTTAACTCCGCATCAGTGGAGATTACATCATAGGGTGTAGACACGTGCCATTCAACACAGCATATGCAGAATGTCTAGGAATAGACTTAGGTTGGTACGTGCAATCAGAGAGTTTAATGGATTTCTTTGTTAACAGATTCAATCTCTACACGCAGGAAAAAGTAGCAGATACGTGTACAATCCGTAAGGCTGTACGCGGGAGAAAGTAAAGGATACTTGTACACATCTGTAAGGTACGCACATCGAGCATACGGTGCTAGATATTTACGTGTTGACCAAGAGGGCTGAGTGGTCTCGAGGTATGGTGTCCGTCTCGAGTGCTGAAGGTCCCGCGTTCAAGCCACGGTGAGGACCAGGATTTTTTCACGTGGACTTCTAGTAATAAAATTTCCCCTGATCTCTGACTTCTCCTGTATTGTTGCGCACGTAAAAAATCCCTTGGCAGTTGGAAATCGAAAAAGAGTAGCCTAACGGCGCTGCCAGCTCAAAATTTATAGTTAAAAATGTACCCAAAGTATTTCAAGATCCTCGCCAGTGCTACGGAGTTCGTGCACTGAGCTGAGTTTCTCCTGACTCAGGCATGAGTTAGAGAAGAACGGAGCACTTATGAGTTACACCCTTGTGCCGTAATGTTGATCCGTCGAATAAACTAAACTAAACTACGTATTGACCAATCAGCACTCCGTGGGGAATGTGTTCAAGTATCAGGCCGATACTGCTTTTACTTCCCAAATCACTATTGGTACCCAATTTAGGTAGGGACGACCGGGACAATTTTGAAAAATATCCGAATATTTATAAGCTAGAAAAATACCATCATACTAAGGGGGCCACATTTCTGCAACATTCCAGGGGAAACCACCTTCTTATCTCGGCTATTGTTCTTGAATAATTATTCGTGGCTCACCGAGATAAAAAGAGGATTTCGGCAGGGATACGTGTTGTCCCCAAGCGTCTTCAACTTATAGACAGACTAATTTTTGAACAAGTCGAACTGCTGTCAGGGTCTTGCATTCAGCAAGTACTCAGGCTCGTGTTCTTTGATAAGTGCGATCCAAAACACAGTCACAGAATAACTTAACGTGACACGCTACAATTACAATTCCAAACACTTTATTCACACTGCTCACTCATCACAATCATTACATGCATCGTGCAGTTACAATAATATAATCAATAGATCTACAAATTCAATACAACTTACAGTCCTACAACCCAGGCGCACAGTCTCCTAATATTCACACAGGATTTCTATCTATTCGCGTTCAAACACACAATTCGCACAAGCTCCATTCAAACCGTCTGTCCAGTCCCCCAGCCGTCTGTCGCTAACTCGCCGTGAGTTTCCGCTTAGCGGGATTGTGTCCCAGCGTGGACTTCATGTCCCACGCTTGCACTAACTGACCATCGCTGGCACAGCGTGGTTAGCGTCGTTCACTGTTGGGCCGTACTTGCCAGGCTCCGTCGAAGACGACGCGGTTGAACTGGCGGGGAGATTATGACATTCTCCCGCTCTCCTATTCATGAAAGGGGAACCCTTTCCTGTAAATTATATACATTATATTCAACGTGTCAAAATCGACCCGTTGTTAGTCATCTGACATAATACCTTGGTTTATATTGAAATATGTAGGTAATTGTAAGTTATATACTCTCATTGTTCAATGTTGCTATGAAGCAACACACTTCAAGTACCATCCCTTAGATGGATTCTTACCTCAGCTGTAATTGACACAGCTAGTCCGGTAGCTATCAGCGAAACACGCAACTACCTCTCAACCAATAAACAAAAATACTAAAAACGTCAGGTCAAGCCGTGAGCATCTCCCTATAAGATGACTCCAACATTCGACCCCCAACCTCCTTTAGTCGGAGAGTCTCATGTAGGTCTACAGCTTTGGCAATTATTTCCATGCATAATTGACGTCATCTTGACGTGTTACACATCAGGCAACATGATGATGGTTTTTATACATTACACATTATCAACAATTTCAATGTCTCTCTTAATTATAATCAAAATGTATGGGAGGTAATTTTTACTTGCTTTCAAACAAAATAAATTACATTAGTAAATTAATTTCTTAGTGTCATAATTTGATACTTATTGACAAAAGTGAACTAATGTTCCCTGTTGTGAACAAGTAAATCAATTTATGATTCTGAGATTACATCTATAAAAATCCTCACATACAATTCGTATATGGAAACTTTCCACTCACAAAGATTATATCAAGTGTCACTTCTTTGTGAGTACTAACATATAGTCTGCTATCTTTCAAATTAATATTCATAAATACCGGAAGTACACAGCTGTTGTGTCAGTTGTAGATACCACAATGTTTTTCGTCCGAAAGAAATGGAGTACACAATTCGTAACATAGCTGTTGGATTAGTTCTGTCCTTCACAGTATGGATTAACTATTTCGTTCAAAGTGTGGCCTAAAATGTCTCTTGTGAAGTTTAGATGTCACAGTTCCTCTCGCACAGATTAAAATAAATAGGAACACTCTGCTTCGCAGGTACCACGGATCTTTGATCAGTTCAGGTGAAGTAAGTCACGTTTGAAATCACGTAGCACTGTTCGTAACAATGTTTATGTATAATTAAAATACTATACCCTTTCTACCACATACTACTCAAGTATTCATCACAATTATTCTAATAATTATAAAATACACAAGATATATACAGTGGGACCATGTCCCTATCACACTTTTACACAGCGTAACTGTAATGATTACATTATGGGCTGTGTTGCTGAGCGCTTTATTAGTTTGCAGATAGCTCATTTGTCTGCAGTGTGCGCTCAGGCACTATTTGGCTGTTGGGTGTGTCACCCGGACATCTAGAGAGAAGGTCAGCAATCGAATTCTGTGTGCCACGTATATGCCTGACTTCAAAGCTGAAATCTTGAAGTAAAAGTGACTATTTGCAAACCTGTGGTTAGTAGGAGTCTCAGATGATGTGGTGATTGTAACCGGACTGTTGTCTGTTTAGACTATGAGGACGAAATATTTTGTCGTGCTGCTGCGAAAGTGATGTCCCAATCGCTACGGAGCTCGTGTCAGCTCTCTATCTGAAAATGACATTCAAATTCGGCAATTTAAGGATCGGATTACTGGAAAAATAAGATAACACTATTGTAAATGCAGGTCTTAAGCATTTGCTGTTTACAATTTTGTTAGTAGGTTAATGAAACACTCGGTTAACGTGTCGAAATTTGGTATAACCTGTCTGTAACAATTTAATAGACCTAGGACAATTTAAGAATTCTTGAAACGCTGTTGTCGTCAGTCGTGACACAGCCATTAGGTAGGCTATGTCGACTTTCGATGGTTTGACTGTCAGTCCGTGATGTCTGATGCGGTCAAATGTCTGATGTACTGTTGTTACACGGTCTGTCATCGTCTTTTTATGTATGTAAATGTCGTCTATGTTGGCAATTATATTAAGGATGTCTGTCAGAAGGAGTATTGTCATCTGTTCACATGTCATGTAACCGTTGTCTGCAATTGTCTTGTCTTGTCGTTTGAATAAATGTCTTGCATATTGTTTGTCGTGTCAAGTAATGGGGTCGGTATTTTGTCGGTATCGTCGTCGTCTGGGTGGTCCACTATCGTCGTGCTTGCTGCTGTTTCGTCTTGGTCCTCTTCTCTGTTGTTGTATGGTTTAAGCATGTTTATGTGGAATATTTTATGTTTGTCCTTGACTTGCAATCTCATAGTCTACAGATGAGATCTGTCTTAGAACTTTGAAAGGTCCCTGCCATGAGTCTGTCAGTAGATGTCTGTCGCTTGGCAATAGAAGTAGTACGTCCTGTCCAGGTGTCAATGTTATTGTCCTGTTTCCTCTGTTTGCGTACTGTCGGTAAATAGCACCTGATTGTTTCAGTGCTTCTTTAGCTAACACACAAGATTTCATTATCCTATCACGCAATGATGTTACATGTTCATATGATGATACTGGTTTATGTACAGTTACACTTTCAGTTAACATAGAATGGTACATAGATAATGGGCCGCGTGGTTTGGCTCCATATACAAGTTCAAATGGTGAGAAACCGGTACTGGAATGAGGTACTTCACGATATGCAAATAGTATGGCAGGTAAATAAGTATCCCAGTCTTCAGGGTGTTCCTGGGTGACTTTTGATAACATATGCTTAAGATCGCCGTTAATCTTCTCTATAATTCCCGTTGAGTGCGGGTGGTATGGGCTGTTAAAGCACTGCTTTACTCCTAACATTCTAGTAAAGGCTTCAGTGGCTGCAGCTATGAACTGACTCCCCCGATCTGAGAGAATGGTATCGGGAAACCCTACTCTAGAGAAAATGTGGAAGAAAACTTCCATTACATCTTTGGCAGTTATGTTTTTAAGCGAAATAGCTTCTGGCCACCTACTACAGAGGTCAATTATCGTTAGAATAAATTTATTTCCTCTTGCTGTTACATGGTTTAGAGGACCTACTATGTCAACAGAGATCTTTTCAAAAGGTCTACTTGCTAAATCCGTTACTTGCAGTTCAGCTTGCGGGTGTTTACCCTTTTTGACAAGCTTGTGGCAGATGTCACAAGTTCTGCAATATTGCTTGGTGTCACTGCAGAATTTAGGCCAGTAAAATTGAGTAAGTAACCTAGATCTAGTTTTTGAATAAGCCATATGCCCTGCAAAGGGTATATCATGAGCTAGATGTAACGCTTGTTTGCGGTGTTCTGTTGGTAACACCGTTTGCTCAGTGGTGCTGGTACCTTTGGTGTAGTACCGTGTGAGGATACCACCTTTTAGAGCAAAATGCCATCTAGCATTTTTGGTTACTTTTGGCTTTTGGCCTATTAAGTTAAAATACTTGTGCAAAGATGAATCGGCCTTTTGGGATGTTATAAACTTTTCCCTCATGGTTTCAGGAGGTACTATAACTGGGTTTAACATTTGCAAGGCTTCTGTCTGATTTATTTCATCTTGCACCTTTGCAGTAGATCTAGTTACTGCGTTTGTACTATCAATAACATTGCAAGGTGATGTTACATTTAGACCAATACATTCATGTGATGACGTTAATGAATTTGCAAACATACATTCATTCAATGGTGATAATACATTGTCAACAGTGAATTGAGATGACGATGATATTGTATTATCGACAATACATGTGGCAGTAGATGTTATACTGTCATGTGGCATATCATTTACTTCTGGAAGGTTACCAACAATAATGCCGCAACAAGGGTTGGATAGTGCTGCGCATTTGACCTTTCCAGGAAGAAATGGTGTGTCAATATATGCCCATGCAAGCGGGTATTTCTCGATGTTACCTGAGAAAGTTCTGCATGTAACATGTTTGCCTGTATAATCTGATGGTAAAATAAAGTCTCTCTTTAACCCAATAAGAGTACATCCACTATCCCGTAAAACGGTGGCAGCTCTGCCATTAACAAATCCATTGTGGATGTTTAGTTTACCTTTGCTGTTAATTACCAAATTGGCTTCTTCACTGGTAATAGGTACTGAGTGGCCGCATGTTTATAGGCCATCCGCATGAAAACGATCACAGATGGTACATTTATCAAGATGAAACACATCAATGGATTGTGCTGAATTAACACGGTGATCTTCTACCTGTTCCTCATCTGAGGAAGAGCTATCAAACAATGGCTGCATTGGCCTTTCTGGTCATTTGTTTGCCTTTACATGAGTGACGCCAGTGGCCATAAGCTTTGCAAAGGAAGCATTTTGTTAGTCGTTTATAGCTCTTTCTTTCCTTATCTTGCTTATCTATAAGTTTTGCAAGTATGTAAGGTACCCAGGGTGTTTATCACACATCTCATTTTGATTGTGTGGAAGATGACAATATCTGCATTGGTAATACTTCTCAGCAGATTGTTTAAATAGTTTTGGTTTATTGTAGGGCTCTGACTTCATTCTGTCATAGTTAGCAGCTGCTACAAAGTCTATGTCAGTCACACCACTAGTAAAGCACTGTTTGTTGGCTGTAAAATAAGCCGAACCACGTTTCTCAATCTGTTGTACACTCTCACACTCGCATTCTTGTAAAAGTTTCGAAAATGGTGGAGGAAGAGATGTAATAATTTTATCTCTCAAAATAAGGTCTTTCAATTTCTCAACATTGTTGTTTACTTTGGCTGCTGACAGCCACTTACTAAATATATCCTGTACTACTGAGATGTAGTCAGAGAACGTTTGTGTTGGTTTAGGAGATACTTTGCTAAACTGTTCTCTGTAGCCTGCTTCATCTAACAGGAAATGTGACATAATTTTGGACTTAATATATTGATAATCTTTCCTAAGATCTTTGGGAATGGTCTCTATCACTTTAAGAGGTTCCCCGGAAAGACTTCTCATATATATAATGTTCCATTCAGTCTCTGGGATCTTATAATGGTCCATGATGGTTTCAAAATTTTGGGTGAAGGCTGCAATGCAGTCACCCGCGGTGAAATTTTTCACGATCCCTTGGTACTTTTTGTACTGATTTTCTTTTTCTAGTCTTTCTGACATTTTAGACTCTTTGTCTGTTAATGTTTCAGCTTCTAAGCTGTTTAATTTTTAAGTTGCATTTCGAGTTCTTCCCTCTTACTTTGGGACTAGAATCTCAGCTTTTCTTACTTCGGCCTCTGCTTCTGCCTGTTTCATAGCGGCTTCTGATCTTCTAGATTCGGCCTCTAATTCTGCCTTTTTCAACTCTCTTTCTGCAGCTCTAGTCTTCACGTTGGACATACTCTGCAATATTTTGCCTCACTCCATTTTGTCAACTCATGACCAGATAACTTCATTTTTAAACCAGATTCTATGAAATCATTCAATGTAGACATGATGAAATATGTCAGATATACTGAATACACACAAAGTTAAATATGGTGTTAGTAAATTCAAATACAATAATTTGTACAATATTTCTACGATACAGCTCGTGCTTAGACTTGCATATAAAAGTGTATAAGAAAAACTGGATAATACTCAAGTGATCCTGGAGAACTGTATCAGATAAAGGCTGCTTGATTGTTACTGCCCGGAAAAAAATGGACTTCTGCCCGGAAAAATGGACTTTACTAGCCAACGGTTTCGGATGGCACAAAAACCTGTTGCTTTTTGGAAGAAGAAAAATTAGGACATGTACGTTTATGTGGTGTATGCGATGTCAACTAAGTTTTTGTAGGTTTGTGTGTGCTGTCAAGTATGTTTGTTAGTCGTATTGTCGTCCGTTCAACACAATCAACAACTTACTTTCCATGATGCTTTCTTTCACAAAAACTTTTCGCTTACACTTACGTTCACTCCTATTTTACAACTATTTTCAAGATGGATACTGCATTCACGTTCACATCTATCGTTCAACTACAATAAGTACGAGCAACCTACGTTCACACTTCTGGTTTTTAAAAAAAATCCAACAAGGACGAGCAACCCACGTTCACACCTGTCAGGGTCTTGCATTCAGCAAGTACTCAGGCTCGTGTTCTTTGACAAGTGCGATACAAAACACAGTCACAGAATAACTTAACGTGACAAGCTACAACTACAATTCTAAACACTTTATTCACACTGCTCACTCATCACAATCATTACATGCATCGTGCAGTTACAATAATATAATCAATAGATCTACAAATGCAATACAACTTACAGTCCTACAACCCAGGCGCACAGTCTCCTAATATTCACACAGGCTTTCTATCTATTCGCGTTCAAACACACAATTCGCACAAGTTCCATTCAAACCGTCTGTTCAGTGCCACAGTCCCCAGCCGTCCGTCGCTAACTCGCCGTGAGTTTCCGCTTAGCGGGATTGTGTACCAGCGTGGACTTCATGTCCCACGCTTGCACTAACTGACCATCGCTGGCACAGCGTGGTTAGCGTCGTTCACTGTTGGGCCGTACTTGCCAGGCTCCGTCGAAGACGACGCGGTTGAACTGGCGGGGAGATTATGACAACTGCCATGGACGAATCATAAACTATATTTTCTATGCTTGTGTCTTTTACAATATATGTATTTTTACAAGTCTAAGGTCTTTGATGGAAAAGACCTTAGACTTGTAAAGAACATATATTGGAAACAACAATCTGCCATCAGAATTGATAACTATGTAGGTCATTATCAGCTTATTAAAAGAGGTGTGAGACAGGGATGTGTATTGTCTCCTGATCTTTTTTCCCTGTACAGTGAAAATATATTTATAAATATAGAAGATATGGAAGGAATCAAAATTGGGGGCTGATACATCAATAACATTAGATATGCAGATGATACAGTCTTGATTGCAGACAATGAACAGGACCTGCAAAATTTAGTAGTTGCGGTTGTTGCACACAGTGAACAAATAGGGTAAGAACTGAATATTAAGAAGACACAAATTATGGTCGTCACTGGAAAGAAGGAAATACCACAATGTGATATACGAGTAAATGGGCACATTCTTAAGCAAGTGAATACATACAGTTATCTCGGCACAGTCATAACATCTGATGGGAGATGCCTTGAAGAGATTAGAACAAGAATTGCCATGGCGAACGTAGCCTTTTACAAGATGAAAAACATACTGACCAATATCAAGATATGAACTGAAACGAGAAAAAGAGTGTTGAAATGCTACATAGAATCTATACTTTTGTATGGATGTGAAGCGTGGACAATCAGCAGTGAAGCTGAAAAACAGCTGATGGCTGTGGAAATGTGGTTTCTGAGGAAAATGCAAAGAATATCATGGACAGACAGAAAAACCAATGAACAAGTCCTTCAAGAAACAAATGAAGATGGTAAACTGATTAGAGTCGTTATGCGTAGACAGTCAAAAATTTGTGGGCATGTAATGAGAAGAAATGACTTGGAGAACTTACTGACGACTGGCAAGATCGAAGGGAAGAGGCCAAGGGGAAGACCGAGAAGTAAATACTGGATGGTTTGGCCACGTGGCATGGTCGAGCCAGGAACACGGAGCTGATTAAACGAATCTTTGTGATCGAGTGAGATGGCAGAACACGACCGCCAACGATTATCGGCATGGCACATGATGAATAGATGGAGAATGTAACCACAATGTTATAATGGAATCATTTACTTAATGGAAACTTTTTAAACAAAGTCTAATTAAGCTGTATAAGAGCATGGCGCCAGAGGAGGAGGAGGAGGAGGAGACGGAGGAGGAGGAAGAGAAGGAGGAGAAGAAAAAGAAGAAGAAGAAGAAGAAGAAGAAGAAGAAGAAGAAGAAGAAGAAGAAGAAGAAGAAGAAGAAGAATGAGGAGGAGGAGGAAGAGGAGGTAGAGGAGGAGGCGGAGGAGGAGGCGGAGGAGGAGAATGAGGAGGAGGAGAATGAGGAGGAGGAGAATGAGGAGGAGGAGGAGGATGAGGTGGTGGTGGTGGTGGATGAGGAAGAGGAGGAGGAGGAGCAGAAGAAGAAGAAGAATAAGAAGAAGAAGAAGAAGAAGAAGAAGAAGAAGAAGAAGAAGAAGGAGGAGGAGGAGGAGGAGGAGGAGGAGGAGGGGAGGAGGTGGAGATGAGGAGGAGGAGGAAGTGGAGGAGGAAGAGAAGGAGGAGGTGGAGGTGGATTAGAAGGAGGAGGGGGAGTCTGAGGAAGAAGAAGAAGAGGAAGAAGAAGAAGAAGAAGAAGAAGAAGAAGAAGAAGAAGAAGAAGAAGAAGAAGAAGGAAGAAGAAGAGGAAGAAGGGGGAGGAGGAGGAAGAAGAGTAGGAGAAGGATGGGTGCTGGTGGTGGAGGAGGAAGAGTAAAAGGAGGAGAAGGGAGAGGAGGTGTTGGTTAATGAGGAGGAGGAGTAGGAGGAGGAGGTTGAGGAGGAGGAAGCGGAGAAGAAGAAGAAGAAGAAGAAGAAGAAGAAGAAGAAGAAGAAGAAGAAGGAAGAGGAGGAGGAGAAGGAGGGGAGGAGGAGGTGAGGAGGAGGAGGATGAGGACGTGGTGTTGGAACAGGAGGAGGAGGAGGAGGAAGAGGAAGAAGAAGAAGAAGAAGAAGAAGAAGAAGAAGAAGAAGAAGAAGAAGAAGAAGAAGAAGAAGAAGAAGAAGAAGAAGAAGAAGAAGGAAGAAGAGAAGAAGAAGAAGAAGAAGAAGAAGAAGAAGAAGAAGAAGAAGAAGAAGAAGAAGAAGAAGAAGAAGAAGAAGAAGAAGAAGAAGAAGAATCGGCAAACGATGGGTGAGGTGTTCTACATGTTGCCGGAAGAAGAAAACTTTCTACCCACTGCCCTGCCGGGAGTCCACAGTTGTTATATGCCCATGTCTTAATCCGGTACAGCAAGTGTAGATTAGGCAAAAATGTGTTACGCATTTAGCACCAATAAAGATATAATAGGAGATGATAAGATTTTTATAAGGGGCATAACTGACATGGGGCGCATTGCTTTAATATCAATATTTATAATTGCTCATGTAATAAAGCATAATTACATGGGAAAATGTAAGAAACTTGCATTCGTAATTATAATTCTGCAACTTCTGGGCACAGATTGTATCTTTCAAGAACAACATCTTTAGTCGTTCTTTACCGCTTGGATAATATTCTAAAGATCTTTGCTTCCTCATAAATAAATATATATGTTTATGTTATCTTATATTTCATTTTAAATTTCTGTTACATTAGCATTTCTATTTTTTTGACGGGCACATAAATGTGTGCCTTATAATTTGAACTAAATTAGATAAGCATAATTTTACAGTGTTGCCAATTACCATTGAGGACTGCACAAACGACCTGTGGCAGAAGAATCTTGTGTTGATCGTCTTCGCTCAGTATGTTAAAGTAGCCAACATGGTGAAACCTTACGACACTTCGAATGCAGATATCAATAAACACTTCCATTGTAACAGGTTATGTTTTCATTTATTTCATCATAGCGATGATTGTTTCTGACATGTCAAGGATCAATCCTTCATGGCACATGGTTTCAAATACAAAATCAACAACGTTCGTTTTTCATCGATATACATAGTTTCCAATACAAAATCAACAACTTTTGTTTCTCTGTCTAGTCTTGTATACATTTTTTTTTTATTCTGCTCATTAAACAATCCTATTTTTTTATTATCCGTCTTTCCTCTCTGTACTAGAAATATCATTCTTATTTCTCTTATTCTGTTTTCATTCTAGATTACATCATTTTTCTTAGTTTATTTAAAACACAGCTTGTCTGCTTGACTTCGAGACGGCTTCTCCTCTCTTTGTTATTGTTGCTATCCTACGTCTTTCCGTCCCTAAAAATGTCTCGTCATCCCTGGATACTACTCAACTTGCTTCTATGTGAATCTAGTGCTATTTAGTGCTCTTCTCTCTATCATTTTCTATCGCATACTATATTTGATTTCATCTATTTATTATTTTAATTCTAAGTCCGAGCTCTACCATGTAGTCCTATAACAGTCACTCGATATAACTCCAATAACAGTCACAATGTTACAGATTTCTCCCCCCCCCCCCCCCTTTCTATATTGTCTTTAGACATATTTTTCCAGAAAAGTTTTTTAAAGAACCCAGTAATTTCTCAAGCCCCTTTAGCAAAATTCTAACGAACATTACAACTAGAAAGTTCATGAAAACCAAAATCTAGAACTATACTTTTAGAAATTTTCTAAACCAGTTAGAAATATCACTTTACATAAACACTTACTTCTAAACCATTTAACTCGTAAAATCTATTTTAGATGTCTACTAACAACACCTCTTCAGAATTTCAGTTTCTTATTATCCCATTCGAATTACAAGAATGTCTACTTCATATCACTTCAACGTGACAACCGTCTCAAAACGAACTCTATATCATAGGAGAACTAATAGTTTTACACTGCTATCCGCACTAAACATATGTCTATCTTTTATCACCTCATTGTGTTTCGAACACGGGTAGTCGGGATTAAGAACCTCGCCCTTAAGCCCTTCGCCACGGAGTTCGGCATGTGTAGATTAGACAAAAGTATATTACACATTAAGCAACAATAAACATATAATAGCCGGCTCCCTGGCCTAGAGATTAACGACTTTCTCCGTAATCCCGTATACTCTCGTGAATAACGTGACGACGGCGAGAATCGGTAGCGGTTCTAACCACGTCGGAACTTACGGGGCATGTGAGCGGGTCGCTCAGAAAGCAATGGCAAACTACTGAGTGTAATCTTGGCAAGAAATCAACAATCAGCTGAAAAATGTTGATGTTGACAGCGATGTCCTGTAAAGGATATGCAAACATTAAAAAAAATATAATGGGAGATAATACTACTTCATATAAGGGACATAATTGAAAAGGGACATGTCGCTTTATTATCAACATGTATAATTGTTCATGTAATAAAACATAACTTGGGAATCTGTAGAATCACACATTTGGAAATCTAATACTGCAACTTATCGGCACATATTTTATTTTAAATGAACAAAATCCATATGTCACTTTATTCGTTTGATTCACCTTGGATAATATTTTAAAGCAGTTTGTCTCCTCATAAACATTGTATATTTACGGTATCCAGTATTTTAAGGAGCTATCGTGGAGATCGCACTGTTGTAATTTTTTGCAGGCACATAAACGTGTTGTAACAAAGCAGGAACTCGCAAGACGCGTTGTTTTAATATAGACAAAGTTTATTTCTTCATGATGACAAGTTCGCTTCTTCCTAGCTCAAAGGCGTGATGTTAACTGCCCTTGCCAACCCAATACGTCACGATTGAGCATCTCTCACCGCTTTCAGTCTCAATGCTCAATCGTGCTGTATCTGTTTCCCACTAGATCCTAATAATACCCCAGTACTCCATTACTGTTACACCTCCCCATGTTTGTTAAAGAATTTTCCTTATAAAGGAAAACTCTTTACTCCTACTCCTCTTACTCTATTCCCTCTTTTTCCTTACTTTTTATAGTTCCTCTAACCTTCCCCAAACCAGCTCAAGTTTGAGTAAATAATATATCTTTTAACCCTTCTCCCAGTTATATTGTCAGCTAGTAACCCCATATATACTTCTTCTTCGATTCTCCTTTGTATAATACCTCGTACCACGTATGGTAACTCTGTTAAGCTAAACAGTCCTTCTCCCCTTTCCATTTCCTCAAACTATATAGCTATCCACTATATATTTATTTTTCTGGTTCTTTCTTGGCTCCTCCTGTTCCTGTATCAAATACACATATCATAAGAACAGCTCATAAAATCGTTATCGAAATTTTTGACCTTATAAAATTTCTCACTCTTCCAAAACCCAGGACGTACAAAAACAATGTAGTTAGAAAAAGTAAAGAAGCGGTGCGCACCGAATGAGAAGTATAAAGAATGAATACACAACATGACCACATGTACATACAGCAATGAATATTTAAGACATTCACCCTTTACCTCCCTTGCCAATAAAAAAAAAATTTGTAAAATAATTTTTTCTTTTAAAAAACACCTTATGAAATATATCTTTGTTCATTATAAAACAATTTGACATAAGTTTTCACAAACCTTATATATTCCACATTTACATTGCCAACCACAATTCTGTTCCTATTTCGTTATCTCACCTTTAACCATGAGCCCATGTTCATAATTTATGAACACTTTTAATATAATTAACGCTGGTATTTCACAGCACCTATATCTTGCCCCCGTACCTCCCATACTCATATACTGCCATTTACAGTCTTCCCCCTACCTTATATCAGTGGGACAAAGTAGTTTTTATCAACTCTTTTCTGAACGAAAAAACCTTAAGCAAAACCTCATCTATTTGAAACTTAAACTTACTTAACTAACTTTATAACCATGTAACTCAATATACCAAACCATTCATGTAATCGAAATAAAATCAACACAACCCCCAAATTAATCTAAAGAAAAAAATACATTTTAAAATGACATAACATGCATGTTATCAAATCAGAATAAAACATTCTATTTCTACCTATCACTATTGGACACTTTTACGGACCAATAGTTTTTATCAACTCTAAATGCTAGGAACACAATCACCCTATTCTAAATCAATTAATCAAACAACAACAATCATTTTTCAAGACCAAATCAAGAAAAAAAACTTATTATATATGAGGCATTGAAACTTAGGCTCAATAAAACAACTAAACAATAGCCAATTCAAGCATGACTCATGACTCATAAAACTTAGACTCAATAAAACACAGTTTTCAAAACAATTAAAATTACTACGTATAGTGATCCACCAACCTTGGCGTCTCATACTAAGTACCGTAACTCATATCTATTTATATAAGTCATTCCAATATTTCTATGACCAAGAAAACCAAACACTTCACTGTCTATCTGTATATCTGTTAACTACAGACTAATTTCTTAACCTATAACACTGACCATACTATTTATTCTCTCCCCTCACAACTTTCTATCATTTTCTATCTTAACTCTTAACACAACATAACTTCCGGAATATCTTCGTAAGTAAGCACTGTAAACTACATATTTGTACTGTGGCGACTAATCCAATATCAACTCAATGTAGTAGCTATCCTCTACTTATCAACGTACTTGTGATCTGGCCTGCCAATTATTTCTCTTGGACCAATTATCACTATAACTAACTTATTAATCCTTATCGTTAAACACGGCATTTCTAGCACCAATAGAAAGTACATTCACCCATTGTACTAATACCTCAAGACCACTTTTAAAAAAAAACATCCATAGAGTCCTTTTCCACTTCCACCGTTTCGTATACTTCTTCAAGCATCCCTTTCACTTCTAAATCCTGAAACTTATAACTTGCCATCTGCAGTACTTTCTATTTATCTATCTCCTACGTTTCCACTTCTTCAACAACTCCAAGTTTCTTTGAATAAGTGCTAACTCTACATCAATATCCTCTTCTTCGTACAAATTATTAGTTTCTTCCATACTACTAATTGATTCTGACTTTTCATCCATTTCTTCTTCTTCGTCTGTATGTCTCTCTTTAGCCGCCGCTAATCTCTTCTGTTCAATATCCCATCTAATTTGTCGATCATTATTTCTTAAGGACCTTTCTAGTAGAGGCATATCTTCTCCGCTTGTTGAATAATCCCTAATTCTCCTCTGTCTTTTCACTTCTTTATCTCTTTGATTATCCATTCTTCTTTTCGTTGCTTGTCTAGTATTCTTAAATGGAGCACCTATTTCCTCTTCCATACTATCATAATGAGTTTCATTCACCTTTTCCTCTTCCATTGTTTTCGGAATTGTCTGTTCTTGAGTATCTTCGTAACTTGGAGTTGCTAGCAATTGATTTTGTGCTGGTTCTTTTCTAAAACTTGGGGTTACTGTAGCTCCTCTGACAACTTGTTCATCTAAATACCCGGTGTCTGAATCATAATTATTATTATAATTATTATTTTCTATCTCATCTTCATCTCTTCTTAAGTGTTCAACGTGTGCCCTTGCTATATGTCCCGTGACCTGGTTCTTTATAATATACGATACATTACCTAGTTTTTCCAAAACGTAATAACCTGGAATCCAACGAGCATCAAACTTAGAGTTTCTTCTATGCTTCTTGTAATAAACTCTATCACCTACCTTAAACTCCTGTAATTTTGTATTTACATTTTTGTACTTTTTCTGTCTTTCCCTAGCTTTAATTATATTATTCCTTAATCTTACGTGTGCTTTATGCATTTCCTGTATTATGGTCTCTTGGAATTCTTCTCCCATATATTTCCGTCTCGGTTTTAATAGATTATCTATAGGTAGTATTGGTTCTCTCCCGTGTATTAAATAAAATGGTGAAAAACCCGTGCTCTCATTTTGATTTGTACGAATAGCGCTAAGGGCAGGTCCCAAGAATAGATCCCAATCTTTTTCATGTTCATCAATAATCTTTGCTATAACGTCGTATAACGTCCGATGTTGACGTTCGTTTCTAGCATTTGAAGAAGGTCTATAATATGAGGTCTTTATATGTTTTATATTTAAATCTTTTAATAACTTTTCGAATTTTTTATTTACAAACTCTCTACCATTATCTGTAAGTATACTTTGTGGGCAACTAAACCTTGGTATGAACTCCTGTAAAAAAATATTAATGACTGTATCTGCACTCTTGTCTGGAATTGCGTAAATTTCCGGCCAAAGACTGTAGACGTCTACTATGTGAATTAAATAAACGTTTCCTGACAATGTTCTAGGGTGTGGACCTGATATATCTAAACTAATCTTTTGCATTGGGAACTGAGGAATATCTGTATCTTGTAAGGGACACTTTATTGTTTTCATGTTCCTTAATCTGCATTTTTCACACGTATCTACATATTTGCATGCAGATTTAAACAAGTTTGGCCAATAATATTTGCTTGTAAGTGCCTTTACCAACTTGTCCCTACCGATATGTCCATTTTCATTGTGATATGCTTTTAACACTTCATTTTCTAAATGTTTTGGAATATATTTCCTTAGCTGTTCGTTCCTTTCACACATATAGTATAACTGTCCATCCTCTTGTAAAACCAAATAATTCCTTTTATATTTGTTATCTTCTGTTTCTCTTAATTTTTCTTTGATTTGTATGACTTTTGGATCCAACTCTTGCTCTTCTTTCATATTAAATTGTGCTAACTGTAGGTCTTCTTCCCTATGTTCAGACTCTTGATCCGATGGTAGACTATCAAATTCTTCCCTATTTATTATGGCAGAATCTAAAATATTTACTTGCCAATTTCGGTCGTCTATCTCTGGTTCAGCTTCATCTTCTGTGTCTCCTGATGATTGTGGGTACGGAATCCTAGATAATAAATCCGCGCATGTGTTAATCCTACCTGGAATATACTCTATTTTTGTGTTGTATCCCTGTAGATTCAGCGCCCACGTCTGTATTTTCCTGTTCTGCACTGGAGCTTCTAAAAAAAGACTTTAAAGGCATATGGTCAGTTCTAATAACAAAATTTGCGTTATGTAAGTAGTAATTTAGTTTCTGAAGAGCGTAATGAATTGCATAAGCCTCCTTCTCAATAGTCGTCCATTTTCTTTGTGATCTGCTAAGTTTATGCGACAAGAAGTAGATAGGCCTTTCCACTTTTAACCCCTGGTATTCCAGACTCTTTTCCTTCATATGGTTGAACCAAACATGCTCCTACTGCATTGTCCGAAGCATCTGTGTACAGTATTAACTGTTTGTTTAAGTCTGGATGCGTCAACAGTGGTACCAGTGTTAAGCTGTTTTTTAAATACTCGAACGCTTTTTGACACTCATCATCCCACTTAAACCTAGCGTATTTGCCTGTTAAGTTTGTAATAGGTTTAGCTATCTTTGAAAACGCTGGGACAAAACCGCCTATAATATGCACACGTTCCTATAAAAGCGCGTACTTCCTTAACGTTAGTTGGAGTAGGTAATTCTTTAATAACCTTTATCTTGTCCTGGTCTGGTTTTATACCTTCTCTATTTATAATATACCCCAAATATTTTGTTTCTGTCTTTAAAAATTGGCATTTACTAAGCTTTAACTTCACATCATGCTTTCTTAACCTGTCAAACACTAGTCTAATATGTTTTAAATGATCAACCACATCTCCTTTCGTATAAATCAGTATATCGTCTATATAGGCTAGAGCGAACCTTTGCATACCTTCTAGAACTTCATTTATTAAGAGCATATAGTGAGAGGGCGCCGTTTTGACCCCAAAAGGCATTCGTAAGAATTCGTAAGAACCCATATGAGTACAAAAGGCACTTTTCTTTTGCGCGTCCTTCGTCATCGGAATACACCAGAATCCTGACCTTGCGTCCAGCGTCGTGAAATATGTAGAGCCATTAAGCAGCCCTAAAATATCATCAATTACCGGCAGTGGGTACGCTACATTCTTGGTAATTTTGTTCAACGCCCTGTAATCACAACAGAAGCGACTCGAACCATCAGGTTTGGCCACGATGACGACCGGAGATGACCATTCTGACTTCGACCTTGTTATTATTCCTGCTTTCAACATCTCTTCTATCGCCTTTTCCACAATTTCTCTATTTCTTAATGGAGTTCTATATGGTTTTAAACTTATTGGTGGATGATCTCCCGTATCTATTTCCATTGTAACTGTTTGCGTCTTTCCCAATTCTAAATCATTAACCGCAAACACATCCTGATTTTGCTTTATAAGTTGTTCTAACACTTCCTTATTTTCTGGCGGAGCTTTTAACTGTGACAACAATTCTTGTTCCCTTGTCATTTTGTCTAGTGAATGTATTTGGGCTTTATTTCTTCTGGATGGATGGATCAATTCATCCATTCTGACGTTCCCTCTTCTTCTGCGTCCGCGTCTGTTATTAACTCTTTCACTAGAAGTTTCTGAATAACTTGTTCCCGACATTTCTGCTCTATCCGTTGCCAATATGTCACTAATGTTATGATCTAGTTTGGCTATCACACATCCTCTGTATAATTTGATTTCTCTACCTGTGTTGTTGATAACCATCACTGGAAAGGTTAAATGTTTATCCAACGCCATTATTCCATCCGGAACTTCCAAACCAGGCTCATCAATTACTTCCTCTTGTAACTCAGTGATTCTGACTGTGTCTCCTTCCACATAATATGGGTTTCTCTTCAGCTTCGCTTGTATCAAATTAACCGACTGTGGTTTTAACGTCGTTGACATTTTAACTCTAACTAGTGCTGATATATGCATGTCTTCTTCCATATCTATATAGACGTCCCTGAATTTTAACTTATGTAAATCATAGAAAAGTCTTACTCCATTTTTTATTAAAAAATCTCTTCCTATCAACATGTTTCTATTTAAATCCTTCACTACATGAAAAAGATGTCTTATGTTGATCCCTCCTAACTTAAAATTTATCATTGTTTGTCCAATTACTTGTAAATTCTGTCCAGTAACAGAGTGTAAATTATTATGACTCTTAAATACTCTACAATTTCTTACTATTTTGTATAGAAAACTTTCTTTTACTACACTAACCTGAGCTCCCGAATCAATTAATGTACGAACTCTATACTTTCCTATTTCTATTATACAAGAGCTATAATCTGTTTTATTTTCTATAAATTGCTTGACTTCATCTAATTGAAAATATTCTCTGTTCGTCCTACTATACCTATTATTAACATACTCTTTAAACCTTGGGACCTTATTATTGCCCTTCCTACCATAGGTTCCCATTTAATAGGTAGGGCGTCGGTTTTCCTGCGTTCTTGTACCTGTAAAATTCCTGTGTCCATCTACAACATTCCTACTCACCCTGTTATTGTCATGTCTACCCTGTGTATTCGACTGGACACGCCTGTTATTACAAAACGAGAAACATGTCCCCGTTGACCACAAACCCAACAGACAATATTTGTACTATTTGTGTTGACTACTGTCTCTCTTGTAGGGTATCTCATATTTCTTCTTTCCTCGTTATCATATCTATTTCTACCTTGTAACGTCTGTATTCCTCCTCTCCTATTCCATTCGAATCTTGTTTGTCCTATTTCCATGGGCTCCTCAACTCTGTCTTCTCGATTACTTCCTACTTCTCGTCCTGTTCTCAATCTAAATCTACGTCTCAAATTTTCCTCTTGTACCGCGATATCTACCGCTTGTGCTAACCTCTCAGGGTTTTCCCTCATCAGCTTAAATTTCAAACCATCGGATTTTATGCCATCTACAAAAATCCCTACTAACATCCTCTCCACCTCCTCTCCTCGTACATTCTGTCCTAAGAATGCCTTCTTCAGCCAGGTTAATCAACCTATCGCTGAACAATTGTACCGTCTCTCCGTTATTTTCTTTAGCCTGTCTCAACACCGAAAATGCATGTTGTGGATCCGTTATTTCTGCATACTTCCTTGCTAGGTCTTCTTTGAATTGTTCCCATGTCTCATCTACTCTAGCCTCTAACTTTCTTCTTATATGATCCGAAACCGGTTCCGTTGCCGTCTGATAAGCCAGTCTCATTCTCTCTTCATCTGTTGCTGAGATTAAATAGGCATAATTTTCTATGGAAGTGATCCATTTCTTAAGTCTCTAGCCTGTCCACTAAACTTCACAATTTCTGTTGCCATTCCTTGTTGTTTAATAACCATATTAAGTCTACCTACTGCTGTTCCTACCCCCGTCAAAACTTGTGGTAAGGTGTCCTGTTCCGCCATGCTGAAATATACTTAAACAGAGCAAGCAAACAACCACACAATTTCAATTTCCTAATTTAAGGAACACAATTCACTTGTTTCGTAAAACAGTTCAGTCAGTTACTATGTTTATGAATCACACAATTTACCCTGATTCTGTTTCCTGATCCAAGCACGTACTTTCCTTGACTCGCCGTCAGATTAAATTCAAACACCAGGAGTCTGCGTCAGCTGAAAATCAGTCGCGGAGTTCAGGTAGCAGAGTTCAGGCAGTCTGTCTCTTCCCCCAGGTAACTTCGTCACTTCTCTTGGGATGCCTGGATAAACTTCAACCCCTGGTTGGGTCCCTTCTGAGAGAGTACATCATCGACGTTTTGAGAAGGACTCAGAAGTAACAAAGCCCACAAGGATCAGGATCAGCCAACGGCCTAGTGATAGTCTGACTGCTTCAAACAAAATATGGCCCAATCAACGGAAAAACGAGGTATTTATATGCTGTCCTGATATTTCATGATCACCTCCATTAATTTGACCTGATTACACGAACTTTGGAAGAGTTCTGATTGTAGGTGAGAAATTCTTACAGTCTTTAATTTAACTTTGAAACTTTAATTGGAGGCAAGGGGTCAATTTGAGGGAGCTATTGGAAAATTCTCGCTCACCTGCAAGAAAAAATGTTCAGACTGAATTGACCTTCAACGGAATTCTTGAATTCTTGTTCCGACCGACAAAATGTTCAGACTGAATTGCTGGATTGCCAAACTCTTGCTCTCTCAAGACAGGATCACTCTGGGCCGGTTTTTCTCGTTCACAACGATCAGACAACCGGACTGCTGGACTGCCCCTTTTTCCAAAGTTCCGTGAAGTCTAGACAGCAAGTTTCAAATCGATCAGACACGATCATAGAGCAGTCTTGGTCAGCTCCCCGAAACAACGATGTATGGCAGCGGCTTTGGTGGCTCTTCGGAAGTGATAATTCTAGACAACGGCTATGGTAAGCCTCTTGAAAACGTTAAAATTCAGGCACCGGCCATGTTAAGCCTCTTTCGGTAAAAAACTGCAGAACGGCGGCTATGACAAGCCTCTTGAGGTGTGAACTCTGAAAAGTGACGGTTATACCTAGCCTCTTGACGCTAATTTATTTGTTATCTCAAGTCTTGAAAAAGACTTACAGAGGACCACCCCTGGGCGGGCTTTTGGCCTCTGTATTCACAGACAACTGAAATTTACAAGTTACTGGCCATCTTTTGGCCTTATTACGTTCACTAGTTGTTCCACAACGTGCCGCAAGTGTTTCTGGTTACTTATAGAACTGGAGCATGGAACATCTTCTCCGCGATGTTATTCGGCATTACTTCGCGTTGTTTTTTTTATATCAACCGGACTATATCAGGTTCGAATCCTCGGTCTTAGGCAACATTTCGAGTCCTGTAACAAAGCAGGAACTCGCAAGACGCGTTGTTTTAATATAGACAAAGTTTATTTCTTCATGATGACAAGTTCGCCTCTTCCTAGCTCAAAGGCGTGATGTTAACTGCCCTTGCCAACCCAATACGTCACGATTGAGCATCTCTCACCGCTTTCAGTCTCAATGCTCAATCGTGCTGTATCTGTTTCCCACTAGATCCTAATAATACCCCAGTACTCCATTACTGTTACAGTGTGCCTTATAATTATAACTAAATTAGGAAAGTATAAGACATGAGTTAGTGAGATCGTATTAAACCATATAGAGAGACATGAGTTAGTGAGATCGTATTAAACCATATAGAGAGACAGGCGAAAACCTGCTCTGTGACGTAGGAGTTACATGCGCAATTCGTAATCCCGCATACCGCATTCATAATACAGCTGCGGGCAATTTGGCATCAGACCGCCTTGCGTTGGTATTTTCATACAGTGGTATGAGTGCTGGTCATTCAGAAAGCAATGGCAAACTACTTAACGTAAACTTGCCAAATACATCACAAATAGCCAAAAAAATAATACTGGGGTTGACTGCGACGTCCTGTAAAGGATATGCTACTAACTAAACTAATTACAATTCGCTGTATTATTAGTGTATGAACTAAACTCGTCACCTTGGTATACATTCGGGTTCGAATACAAATAGTGTGTCTATGAGCCAGTCATACCTCCCTTTCTGTCCTCGACTCTACCCAACATTCTTGATTCACTTCTTGAAGTATGCATTACTGATGATCCCGCTGCCATATCAATATTTAACTCCACAGTGTTGTATACTTTCAGTTGTAGGCTTTCGCGTAATGTTTTCGGCGTGTCGTGGAGAGAGGGACCTTCTTAAAGGGCATCCTGCATTATGATTTTGCTTTCAACACTAATTAGATTCATGACACCGCCCGTATAAATATCATCATCATCATCATCATCATCATCATCATCATCATCATCATCATCATCATCATCATCATCATCATCATCATCATCATCATCATCATCATCATCATCTCATAATCATCGTCATCAGCCCCTAGCCATGATTGTCGCAATAAGACCACTAAAGATTGTAGGCGTGAGATTTGCTGTTTCATCTCTGAGAAAACTGTAGAGGAAAAGTCAAATCAACCATAACAATGTGTATGGCGCGAGTTCATTTCATGCCATATCCTCTTAGTAGAGAGAGTAAATTAAAGTACTTGGCTATCACCTTTGGTATAACATTTCATGTCATATCCTCTTAGTAGAGAGAGTAAATTAAAGTACTTGGCTATCACCTTTGGTATAACATTTCATGTCATATCCTCTTAGTAGAGAGAGTAAATTAAAGTACTTGGCTATCACCTTTGATATAACATTTCATGTCATATCCTCTTAGTAGAGAGAGTAAATTAAAGTACTTGGCTATCACCTTTGGTATAACATTTCATGTCATATCCTCTTAGTAGAGAGAGTAAATTAAAGTACTTGGCTATCACCTTTGATATAACATTTCATGTCATATCCTCTTAGTAGAGAGAGTAAATTAAAGTACTTGGCTATCACCTTTGGTATAACATTTCATGTCCATATCCTCTTAGTAGAGA
The DNA here is from genome assembly GCA_014155875.1 of Cepaea nemoralis. Classification (NCBI taxonomy): domain Eukaryota; kingdom Metazoa; phylum Mollusca; class Gastropoda; order Stylommatophora; family Helicidae; genus Cepaea; species Cepaea nemoralis. The sequence continues at coordinate 23,074 of JACEFZ010027208.1, read as the reverse complement.
GAGTAAATTAAAGTACTTGGCTATCACCTTTGGTATAACATTTCATGTCCATATCCTCTTAGTAGAGAGAGTAAATTAAAGTACTTGGCTATCACCTTTGGTATAACATTTCATGTCATATCCTCTTAGTAGAGAGAGTAAATTAAAGTACTTGGCTATCACCTTTGGTATAACATTTCATGTCATATCCTCTTAGTAGAGAGAGTAAATTAAAGTACTTGGCTATCACCTTTGGTATAACATTTCATGTCATATCCTCTTAGTAGAGAGAGTAAATTAAAGTACTTGGCTATCACCTTTGGTATAACATTTCATGTCATATCCTCTTAGTAGAGAGAGTAAATTAAAGTACTTGGCTATCACCTTTGGTATAACATTTCATGCCATATCCTCTTAGTAGAGAGAGTAAATTAAAGTACTTGGGTATCACCTTTGACAGGCTAGTAAGGGACTTAATGCACTGAGGGCAATGGCAGCAAGCGGGGTAGAGCAGAGGATGATTTATATGCTCTTTCAGCAGTTAATAATTTCTGTCTTTGAGTATGGGTTGGGGCTGCTGACAATATCAAAGAGCCAACTCGAAAGGTTGGAGCGCTTACAGAATGCGGCCATGCGAGTGATCCTGGGTGCACAAGGGACACACCAATTATATGCGTGAGGAATATCCTGGCGGATAGGAATAGGGTCCTTCAAGCAAAATGGTACCTGAGAGTTGCTGCAGAAAGGGATAACTCCATGCATGAAGCCATGGATATGGTCAAGGGTCATAGGATAAGGCTAGGTATGTTCTGGGTGGCACCGGCAGAAATATCTATAAGTCAGTTGTGTGATCTACAGACCATCAGTCGTGGACAAGAGTGAGTTAAAGTTCCGGAAGATATGTCGGACTGGCACAATGTAATAATAACACTGGGTCGTGAGTGAAAAGAATGGGCTGTGGGCTGCACATAGTTTGAGATGCAATAACAGAACAGTGGTAACATCAAGGTGAATAGTGATCTACACCGATGGGTTAGTGGTGACAAACACACGTAGTGGTTGGGTTTCATGATGATTGATTGATTGATTTAGGAACCGACATCACAGCATTCAGGGCATTCCCATAAGCGCTCCGTCCCCATCCTCAGTAGCCAGCGAAGAGTTCCAACACTAATAGTTCCAGTAGCAATCTGATTATATGTCCGTCTCGTCTTTCCTCTGAGCGTCGAGCGTCGGCCAGATCCCCTCGTCACACCTCGCTGCCTGCATTCTTACCAGACTATGGTGATCCATTTGCTCCTCCGAGGTGTACACGTGCTCCCACAAGGCCGCAACCACGTCTGCCTTGTCATGCATCAATACTCCACCAAGTATTGCCGAGCCAGCCAATCTGTCCGCCTGTTCATTCCCCAGCACACCGGCATGCCCCGGAGAAAAGATCCAGGTGACCTCCGAAGCGAAGCAAACCACTCTGCACGAAGCCTGCCTGTCCTCACCCTCCTCAGCATGCTTTCTGAGTCAGTTACAATCACAATGTGTGTATGTATCGTGTTCTCCATCCAGTGGAAAGCTGAACTGACCGCCTCCACCTCCATTCTTAAGCTAGATGCTGTTTCATCATACGCCAGGCTCTCATGCACCAAACGTCGACCATTAGCTTTTGCTAAGAGTCCCCAGGCACTTCTCCTACCTCTCAACACCGAACCATCCGTGCAGATAATCACATCACCCAGCCGAGCATTATCTTGAATTAGTTGCTGGATTTCCACTTCCGTGGCCCCTGCTGGCCACTCCCTGCACCTCCGGCTCAGTGTGATTATAACTCTGCACAAGTCTGCCTGCTCCGCTGGAACTCTGACCCACTCCTCTCCTCGCCTGATGTTCTCCAAGAAGCACACCTGTTTGATCGTATCCTCCGCTTGAGCCATCCATGATTTCCCTCTTATCAGTCTCTTGTTGGGTTTCATTGCGAAGGCTCGTGGACAAGTCTTGAAAAATGAGATTCTGGCATATGAGACTACTACCTCCAGCATGAGAATGGAGGTGGAAGCAGCAAGAGCGGCATGCCTTTCGTTAGAGAAGACCACTACAACAAACATTGTATTCATTGCGGACTCAAGGAGTTTGCTTAGTAAGGTGGAGAAAGGAACGTTGCTTGTGGAATAGCTGACCTCGCTTCAGATTATGAGTATATATATATATATATATATATATATATATATATATATATATATATATATATATATATATATATATATATATATATATACAAACACACACACACACACACCATGTAACAACACTTGCAGCGACGAAGAGAAAGACGAGTATTTTGATAAACTTACAGACACATTAAATAATGTCAACGAGACAGATGAACTAATTGTGATGAGTGATTTTAACGGACGAATAGGCACACGAAGAACACTGTGGGAGGATTGCATGGGGCCATTCAGCGACAAAGAGACTGATTGTAACAGCAATGGTCAACATCTACTCAACATATGCTCCGAACATGGACTAATAGTTATTTTTCAACATCGTCGTAACCACACCAAAACCTGGTATAAATGGAATGACATAGACCAAGCATCTCAAATTGACTTTATTCTAATTAGGAAATCAGACAGAAGACTACTATTAGATTAAAGAGCACTCCCAAATACAGATGTTGATACTGATCACAAACCAGTCATAATAAAAAAAAGATGTCAACATACAGGAAAATAAGAAACAAAAAGGTAACAACACATGTCATCAATTATAGGAGGCTACAGGAAAATACGGTTAAAGATGAATTCAATCAAGAAATCAAAAACCTACATAAGAACATCCCTGATGACCACTCAAGCGTAGATAAGGAATGGACATGTTTCAAGGCTGCCATGCTAAACACACTGGAAAATAAATGTGGAACAAAGAAAGTAGGGCAGGACAAAAGACTAAGAACAGCCTGGTGGAACAACGAAGTTAAAGATAGCATATTCAAAAAGAAGGTAGCGTTCAAAAAGTGGATCACAACTAAATCTGAACAAGACTATGTTACTTATAGAATAGCACGACGTAATGCCAAACGAACAATTAGAGCATCTAAGGATGAATCCTGGAGAATATACGGTGAACAGATGGCGACCCTTAGCAAAGACTGCCCAAGAGAATTTTATAAACGTGTCAACACAATGAGAAACAGAGATGCATGCTACAACCCAACCACCATCATAAACAGCAAAAGTGGTACACTGATATTTAATCCACAACAAAGACTAGCAAGGTGGGCAGAATACTTTCAAGAACTACTTAACCCCACACATAACATAGAAAACCTCACTTTTGTGCCTATAAGCCAGGGACAGCAAGAACCAAATTTCATACCTGCAGAAGTCAAAGCAGTTATACAGAAAAGTCCTAAAAACAAATCACCGGGTCCAGATGGAATAACCACAGAAGCTATTCAGGACCTGTGGGGAAACAGGAGTTAAATGGCTAACAAGACTTTATAATATAGCATGGGAAGAAAGAAAAGTCACAGATGATTGGCAACAGTCAATAATAGTACTAATATGGAAAAAAGAAAGGCAAAATGAGAGAGTGCGAAACATACAGCGGTATATCACTCCTGAGCCAAATAGGGAAAATGTATGCAAAACTATTGTAACAAAGAGCTAGACCAATAGTTGAACAACAGTTAAGCAAAGTACAATTCGGTTTTCGGAAAGGTAAAAGTTGCACTTTAAGCAAAGTACAATTCGGTTTTCGGACAGGTAAAAGTTGCACTGATGCATTATTTACAGACAAATATGTGAAAAAAAAACCGAATATAGTGACCAGGAGACTATTGTGTTTGTAGATCAGGAAAAGGCTTTTGATAGAGTAGACAGATACAAATTATGGACCTTCCTTGAAGACTATGGGATACAAGGGCAACTGCTAGAAAACATCATAGCCATGTACCACTCGAGCCGAAGTGCAGTAAGAACACAAGAAGGTATATCAGATATGTTGACAGTCTATACAGGAGTGAGACAGGGATGTGTGCTCTCTCCCCTGCTATTTAATATCTACATGGACAGAATTTCCAAAGAAGCAAGTTTCGACAGAACAGATTCAGAAAATGTAGAATTCTTTACTCCAGATGAAACAACTGATCCACAGGAAATAAATGAACTTCTATTTGCAGACGACCAGTTGCTGTTTTATAGCGACGAGGGCAGACTGCAAGATCATATTAATAAACTAAGTTCAACATGCAGGAGACACAATATGAGTATAAACACAACCAAAACCGAAGTATTGCGAGTTAGCAGATCGCTGGGCCCACTAAGTATACAGATAAATAGCACAATTCTGAAACAATTTAAAGAATTCAAATATCTTGAAAGTATGATCACAGAAGATGGCAGATTGGACAGAGAAATCGAAATCAGATGTCAAAAAGCTAGTGCACTTACATATCAACTATCACCCCTACTGAAACATCCAAATATACCCATGTCCGCAAAACGACAGATAATAAACAGCACGTTCACACCAACCCTATGCTAACAATCTCAAACCTGGACTTTATCCAAATTACACCTTCGCAAAATCAATACCTGTGAAATGAGATGCCTGAGGAGAGCTGCCAACTGAACAATCCGAGACCGAGTAAGAAATTCTATTATCAGACATACTGTGGGATTAACACCTTGTGCCACATTTATTGAAAGTCAGAAGATCAAGTGGTTTGGTCATGTCGTTAGAATGCAACACCAGCAACTACCATCACTGGCCTTACATCAAAGATCATCTGCGACGAAACCAGGAGGACGTCCAAGAAGAAAATGGATTGACGACATCAAAGACATTGTACAACAGCATGGAATGACACTATCCAGTGCCGCCCACCGATCGCTGGAACGTAAATTATTCCTCTCCACGACGCTTGACGGCAGAAGTGGAAGATGATGATGATGATGATGATGATGATGATATATATATATATATATATATATATATATATATATATATATATATATATATATATATATATATATATATATATATATATATATATATATATATAAAAAGGATGTGTGTGGGGTGGGTGGGTGGGTGGATGTGTATGTCCTTTATGCGTTCGCGAACGGCCCATCCGATTGAGATGAAATTTTCTAAACGCCTTCCTCTCATTCCAGCGCAGCCAACTGTCATAGTTTTTTTTCCTTCTTCCTCCCCCTCCCTCCTCCCCATCCCTAAATACGTACGTAAATATATGATGATGATGATGATGAAAGAATCCCCGAACCAAAACGCTAGGACAAGCGAAGAAAATGACGTGACTACACAGAATCGTCACAAGGCAATCATCATCATCATCATCAAGTGCCGTGCCGGCTGGCGTAGGCGTTCATGGTTCTCCATAGATCTCAGTCTTTGGTTTTCTGGATCAACTCTGCTGCTGATATGCCTCCATGCCACGGCAATATCAATAACAATTCATCGTTTTATGTGTAAGGAAGTTATCTACAGTCGTGTAGAAGGGAAGAACAATCAATGGAAGGACCGAAATCACAGAACCCAGACGAGTATGAATTCGGAATGGCGAACTCCCTCCTCCTCTCTTCTCCTCCTCCCCCCTCCTCCCTCTACCTCCTCCCCTCCTCCTCCCTCTCCCTCCTCCGTCTCCCTCTTCCTCTCCCTTCCTCCTCCATCCTCCTCCCTCCTACTCCTTCCTCCTTCTCCCTCCGCCTCCTCCCTCCTCCCTCTCCCTCCTGCCTCCTTATCCCTCATCCTTCTCCCTCCTCCTCCCTCCTTCTCCCTCTTCCTCCTCCATCCTACTCCCTCCTCCTCCCACTACCTCCTCCTCCTCCCTCCTCCTCCCTTTCCTTCCTCCTCCTCCTCCCTCTACCTCCTCCTCCTCCCTCTACCCTCCTCCTCTTCCCTCCTCCTCCTCCACCTCCTTTCCTTCCTCCCCTCCTCATTCTCTCTCCTCCTCCCTCTCCCTCCTCCTCCTCCTTCCTCCTTCTCCCTCCGCCTCCTCCCCCTCCTCCCTTCCCTCCCTTCTTCTACCCCCTCCTTCTCCCTCCTCCTCCTCCTCTCCCCTCCTCCAATTCCTACTGTCTTCCTCTTCCCCTCCCCTCTTCCCTCTCCCTCCTCTTCCTCCTCCATCCTCTTCCTCCCTCTTCCTCCTCCTCCTCCCCCTCCTCCTCCTCTCTCCTCCTCCCTCATCCCTTTTCCTCCCTCCTTCTCCTCCCTCTACGTAATCCCTCCTCCTCCCTCCTCGTCCTTCCTCCACATCCCTCCTCCTCCTCTCCCCTCCTCCTCCTACCCTCTTCCCCTCCCCCTCTCCCTCCTCCATCCTCCTCCTCACTCTTCCTCCTCCTCCTCCCTTTTCCTCCTCCTTCTCCTACCTCCTCTCTCCTCCCTTTTCCTCCCCTCCCTCTATCTCCTCCCTCCACCTCCCTCCTCATCATTCCTCCTACTCCTTCTCCTCCCCCTCCTTCTCCTTCCTCCTCTTTTTCCCTCCTCCTTCTACCTCTTTCTCCTCCTCCTCCTACCTCCTCTGTCCTCCTCTCTCCTCTCTTTTCCTCCCCCTCCCTCTATCTCCTCCCTCCACCTCCCTCCTCATCATTCCTCCTCTTCCCTCCCTCTCCCTCCTCCCTCCTCCTCCTGCGTTCTCCTCCTCCCTCCTCCTCCCTCCTCCCTCTTCCTCCTCCCTCCTCCTCCCCCTCCTCGCTCTCCCTCCTCCTAATACCTCCTCCTCTCTCCTCCTCCTCCCTCCTCCTCCCTTCTCCTCCTCCTTCTCCTCTTTCCCCCCTCCTCCTAATCCCTCCTCCTCCCTCCTATTCTTCCTACTCCTCCTCCCCCTCCTCCTCCTCTCTCCACCCCTCTTCCTCATACCTCCTCCTCCTCTCTCCTCCCTTTTCCTCCCTCCTCCTCCTCTCTCTACCTCCTCCTTCCTCCACATCCCTCTTCCTCCCTCCTCCTCCTCCCTCCTCATCATTCTTCTTCCTCCTCCTTCTCCCCCTCCTACCTCCTCCCTCCTCCTTCTCCCTCCTTCTAACTCTTCCTTCCTCCTCCTTCTCCCTCCACCCTCCTCCTCCCTCCACCCTCCTCCTCCCTCCTCCTCCTTCTGCGTTCTCCTCCTCCCTCTTCCTCCTCCCTCCTCCTCCTCCCTCTTCCTCCTCCTCCTTCTCCCTCCTCCTCCCACCTCCTCCTCCCTCCTCCTCCCTCCTCCTCCTCTATACTCCTCCTCCTCCCTCCTCCTCCTTCCTCCTCCTCCTTCTCCTCTTTCCCCCCTCTTCCTCCTAATCCCTCCTCCTCCCTCCTATTCCTCCCTACTCCTCCTCTTCCCTCCTCCTACTCTCTCTGCCTATCTCTTCCTCCCTCCTCCTCCCTCCTCCACCCTCTTCCTCCTCCTTCCTCCTACTTCTCCTTTTTCTTCTTCTTCTGCTGCTGCTGCCGCCGCTAAATTTACCCAAGTTAATTGTTTGGGGAATATGTAAAGGTCTTTCAAGTGCTCTTTCTAATGCTTTTTGTCCGTTTATCTAAGGTTGTTCTAACCGCAACCAATAAATGATTAGACAGACAGACAGATAGACAGACAGACAGATAGAGAGACAGACAGACAGACAGACAGACAGACAGACAGACAGACAGACAGACAGACAGACAGACAGACAGACAGACAGACAGTCGGTAACGGGAACGGGAGCTTATATGACTACTTATATGAATTAAATGAGATGCTCCACACCAGGAGCCAGGCGATGCTGGGCAGGGTCAGACAGACAGACAGACAGACAGACAGACAGACAGACAGACAGTCAGGAACGGGAACGGGAGCTAATATGACTAGTTATATTAATTAAATGAGATGCTCCCCACAGGGACTGGGCGAAGCCGGGCCGGGTCTGCTAGTGTGTGTATATATATATATATATATATATATATAGATATATATATATATATATATATATATTATAGATATATATATATATATATATTATATATATATATATACTCCTTCTCCTCCCAAAATTACCAAATCTCAATCTACTAACAGATGTGGTCATCCAAACTGTAACTATAATCACTAAATCTCAATCTACTAACAGATGTGGTCATCCAAACTGTAAACTCTAATCACCAAATCTCAATCTACTAACAAATGTGGTCATCCAAACTGTAAACTCTAATCACCAAATCTCAATCTACTAACAGATGTGGTCATCCAAACTGTAAACTATAATCTCTAAATCTCAATCTACTAACAGATGTGGTCATCCAAACTGTAAACTCTAATCACCAAATCTCAATCTACTAACAGATGTGGTCATCCAAACTGTAAACTATAATCACTAAATCTCAATCTACTAACAGATGTGGTCATGCAAACTGTAAACTCTAATCACCAAATCTCAATCTACTAACAGATGTGGTCATCCAAACTTTGAACTCTAATCACATAATCGCAATCTACTAACACTGGCAGACAGATCTTGGTGGACTACAATAGGCCGAAAGGCACATAGAGGGACTAAAAGGCCTTTACAACAAATAAGATCAATTAAAACAACAGGAGTCAGTTTTAGTCAGCATCAACATGGACTCCAAGCTGAAACTAAACATGGTGGTTGTGACAGCTGTCGGATAAATAGTTGACGGCTCAACCCCAAAGAGATCAAGGATTTAGAGTTCCTCTTTCTCAATGTGATCCTGCTCGTTAAAATCAATTTAGCTGTCACTGGCGAAATGATTTGAGACCATTAAATAGAGTTTTCGAGAACCAAGGAATACCTCAAGGAAAAAATTAAATTTTTACTGAGTATCCCAAATGTCTTTATGGATGGTTCCTTGCCTCTCCTCTACCAACTAAATAATTAATCTATGGTAATTGCTTTTACTATGACCAGAGAACTCTCAAAAGAGAAAATAACCCGTAATTTTCATCATTTATTATATCTATACAAATGACGTGGCTGCATATTCATGTAATAACATACAACAATATTAATGCAGTACAATTATCAGATTATTATAATTCTCTAATTAATTCTCTATCTCTTGGCTGTGCCACTGTATCATACATGGTCCTCAGAGTTGCATCCGTTCTTAATTATAAATATTGGGCCTCTTCTGCTGGCCTAATTCTAATATGTGGAAAGAAACTGTACACCCTGGTTGGTTTCCCAGAATATTCTGGAGAGTTCTTGTATTTTTTTCCCCGGTTTTATGTAATGTTTTGGCTCACTGTGTTTCTTCCACACTATGCTTAGGAAAAGGATATTGAATACCTGTCCTGGAAAGGTGGTGAAAATTGTCAGGAGGTTGCTGTGGAATAGTATTTGGCCTCACTATATCAGCTGCCTCACTCAGTTAAGTGACTACTGCATTCAGTCAAGCTGCTACAACTACTTTCACAAAGTGCTGCATTCACAAAGTCAGGTCTGGATAATGACCACTACCTTAAATTTTAGCATCCATCATAAATCTAACAATCTCAGCAATATGAATATCAGAACTGAAATGTCCTATATTTTTCCCAAGAACATCACAAAGAAAATACTTAAAAGAATTGTGATCCTAGGAAAATAAACAGTGGAAGGTAAAGAGTCATGGTGCTCTCAAATAGTTATCCACAACATAATTGGTTGCTCTCCATTCCATCTTCCATTATACGGTGTTCAAGGTTTTGACTAGCAGATGTGCTGTTTCATCTTCACCTATGATTGTCCTAAAGTCTACCGGTTAAGTAATACCTTGATTGATTTGTAATTGACAACTGTGTTTCACACCCCATTCTATTCCTAGTTAATTCTCTTCTTCATCTTGTTCTATTCAAGAAAAAGGGTCTCTTACATTAAAGGTTTTTAAAAAATCAGTTCCTATTTCAATGAGTATTTGCTTATAAACAATATAAGTACATTATGGTATTATTCTTGTATAGCCTTCAGGTGAATGGGTAATCATAGAGGAATCATTCATCACACATCCTTCATATTGGCATGTAAAGTGGGTAATTATACTTATGTGATTTTCTAATGACAACATAAAATGGTTCACATCACTGATATCACAATGAAATCTCTTATTTCACAATTATTTACCAGACACATCATATCTGTAGGAATGAAAATTAGTATATGTCTGTGATTTACACAGAATACATTCACAGATTCAACAAGAATGACATTACAAGGAAATCTCATCCATCAGAAATTATACTATTTCCTGGATGATGTTTTGTAATGCATGCTGATGGGTTTTATCAAATGATACATTCACATATGTTTAACAAGAATGAAATCACTCATGGATTTTCACAGACATGCTCTCAGCAATGACAGAATTCTGTGATCATTTGACATAATTATGAGATTCTCAAAGGATACTTCCTCATGTGTAGCAATAATAAAAATGCACATGGGTCCCCGCCTATTCTCATAGATTTATGTGATATACTCAGTCCACATTCAGGCATTATGAATCTTAACCATTCTAACATGCCGGTTGACTAAGTATTATTGTGTGGCACACATATTGATTCCACATGTTTACAACATTGAAATACATTTGCCTCACCAATTGGGTGCTTTACCTCAACACACAAAATTATTATCCCTGTAGAATCTATTTGGTTCTCATGTGTTCATGAATTATAAGAACAATTTGTTTGTCCATGTGCTCATGTCAAAAAGTAAATGTACTGACTAATGTGCTCAAATCTACTTGACTATACACATTAGACTAATTTCTCTATCAGAGCTGGCACATGCAAACTAGTTTTAAATCTTACCAGTGGGCACATGTACCATATGTCCTTATCACTGCACTAAGAATTCTGAGTTTTCTTAGGTCTTAGGTTACCCCTCTAATTCATTGTAGATTGAGTTTTATGCTTAAGAAATAAAATGTATAACATGTGTCTTATGTTTTATACATTAACTAAGTTGTTTAGCTGGGAGAAAATAAAACACTGTAGTTTTCTCCTGATGTACAGTTTATCTTATGACTATGATAACAGTATAATATTATTTGGTTTCTACTAGATTAATTTCTTAAGAACTCACCATTCTAAATCATTGTAGATTGAGTTGCTTAAGATATGAATGTACAACTTGGACTAATGCTTATACATTAAATCAGTTGTTTACTTTGGGAGAAAATAAAATTCACTATGGTTTTTCTTAATGTATAGTTTATCTATAAACTATAACAATTAAATATATTATAATTAACTTCTTAAGAACTCACCACACGTGTTCAACAAATCGACTTACCAACTCATCTTCTGGGAAAAAGACTCACAGACTAATCTAAGATTTAAATGAATTAAACAAGGTGTTTATCTTATTTATCCGAATGACTTCAACATGTAGACACGTTTCATGATCTGAATGAGATGCAATTTCTCACAGCGATGTCGTAGGCTGGGGATTTTCTTTTCTCGTGAATTTTGAAGCTCTCTCACTCCTTCCCCTTTTTCAGATCTTATGTATCATGCTGACTGATGAACAAACAGGCCATGTCGCTCTGCGTGCTGCTATTTATAAGGTGCCTTTTCCGGTTCACGTTTTTCATTGCCAATGGGTATATTAATCTTGGATTGTACAATTGTGGAACAAACAATCTGTTTGCGGTGTTCAGGTTTTAATTGTCGACGGGAAATTCCAGCATGTTAAGTTTGTGAAAATATAATATATCACAACAGCAATCGCCAGAATACTATTTATTACTGACCATTGCGGTCTTGAACACGTGGGAGCCATTCTACCCTAAAATCTACACACAGCACGGGCACAGTCAGGCCAGATACGTCGCCCTTCTACAAGACTCAATGGTGGACACTCAGAACAAGCTCCGTTGCTAACTAGACGCTATAAAGAAGTCTGAAGACCTACACAAAACACCACCGCTAGATGTGGACCAAGGGAAAGAGCTCACTGAAAATCTGATGTTTTGATTACAAAAATATCAAATTGCAGTATCTGCATCTGATCTTGACAGGGACACCAGCAGAGGCGGACATCCGAATGACACAGGAACATGGAACCTCTTGTAGCAGCCTTGGCCACCTTTATTTGAGCCCTCATTTAAACATAAAGGCATTTTGACTCAGATAAAAGTTTAGATTTATCTGCACTTGTTCTGGCCAGGATGCAGTGGCGGTCATCCAAACTGCAAACTCTAATCACTGTTTACTAACACTGGCAGACGGACTTGCGTGGACCACAATGGCCCGAAAGGCACATAATGGGACTAAGAGGCTTCTAAAGATTTCAACAAAAAGAAGGAAAATATTAACAGGAATCATGCCTAAACGGTTTCAAGAGATCAAAGACTTTCTGCTCCCAGCCGAACGGAAAGATGCCAAATTTGTCAATATCTAGAAGAACGAGGACAATGTCAAATGCAAGGTAATTTGCAGCATATACTTGTGCACACTGGTGATCCGGGATAGAGAAAAGGCCGAGAAGCTTAAACAGCCGTTGCCACCTGGTCTGGCAGTCACATAACTTAAATGAAATCAATAAATGAAGAAAACCAGACACATACATATGTACTTTTTAAGTGAAATTACATTAGGAAAGAATAAGACATGATTATAATGAGTTACTATTTAATCATCTAGGGAAACGATTATCTGGTCTTAGCTCAAACTTACAGTAAACAAAGACATAATTGGAGCTACATACGATTCACTTTATTATTAGTGTGCTAATCAAACTTTGGCTTTCAATGATGATTTCCTCGAGCAGAGAGGGGAGTGCCTTCTAAAAAGGACATAGCTGCATGATGATTATGTTTTTTACACTGGTTAAATTCATTAGATTCATCGCTACGCAGACAAAAATATTATTATCAACATCACCATCAGCTCCTTGTCATGAATGTCGAAAGAAGCCACTAATGACTGCTGGCGTGCGATTGGCTATTCAGTCTCTTCGAAAACTTTAGACACCCAGTCTAATCAACCTGACAAAGAGCCTGGCGTGAGTTTCTTGAGGCCTATGATTAATTACCGTCTAATGCTGATCACGTCATCCAGCGAGTGCCTATTTGTCTACAGAATATGGTCCCAGCTCCTCAGAAGTCGGAAAGTATCTGCCTGCACGGCGAGGAACCACCAGTCTGCAAACCAATAAGCCAGAAATGGAACAAGGGATACTCACGCAAACCTCAGGTCCTGTATGACATCACACTGATGTTGGACAACAGGATGTCTTCATCCGACATGCAGGACTTCACGCTGGAGTTTACAGCCAGCAAACACAAGCAAGCAGGCACCAGTATGGGTCCAGCACAGTGTGTGCTATAACACTTGACTGTGTTAGAGGGTCATTTATTTTTTTACTTAATCTGATGCATTAGGAGATGAAAGAAAGACAGAAAGAAAGAAAGAAAGAAAGAAAGAAAGAAAGAAAGAAAGAAAGAAAGAAAGAAAGAAAGAAAGAAAGAAAGAGGAACAAGAAAAAGAACAAGAACAAGAAGAAATTGAGCAGTAGATGAGTGATGTGATCTGTAATTTGCCGGCATACTTTACTCCCAAGAGCATATCCTGGTACATATGTTAATATCGCCTGACGTGGAAGGCCTGGCAAATTGATAAAACAATCCGATGGGGAATGGAACACATGACCATCGAGTCCGCAGGGAAATGTACTAGCCACTGAACTATCGCGGAGTCCACAGTTATCATGTACCCATGCCTTAATCCGTCACAGCGTTTTTTAGATTAGACACAATTGTGTTCCAAATTTAGCAACAATCAAGAAATAATGGGAGATCATATCATTTTATATAAGGGGCATAAGCGAAATGGGGAATATCGCTTTAGTTTCAACATTTATTAGTTTTCATGTAATAAAATATAATTGCGTGGGAAGCTTTAAGAAACACGCCTTCGCATTTGAAATAATGCAAGTTTCGGGCACAGTTTCGTTTTCTTAAAGAACAACCTATGTGTGTCACTTTAATTCTGCAATATCTCTTGGGTAATATTCTAAAGCATTTTGTCTCCTTGTAAATATCATACACTCATGTTATTTGGCGTTTAATTTCCATGTATTCTGAAAGTTTATTATTTAATCTTTTGCAGGCACATAACTGTATGCCTTTTAACTTGAAATAAATTAGATAAGCATTGTGGGAAAGTATTGTACCAGATACGGTACCTCACTTACAACGATTGAGAAAAAGATGAAAGTTACACAAAACACTACCTATACATGTTCCTACTGTGGAAAGAAATTCATGAAGAGAAATGCAACACATGTTTAAAAACTGTTGCAGGAGGTCCCTCGGTTTACTCGAACACTGCTGCTGCACAAGTACAAAGTGCCATCCGTCGTCTCAGAGAAATTAAAGCACCTTTTGACGTGTATAAACTGCGATCATCATCATTAGTCACTTTGCGGTGACTTAAAAGTGGTCACTGTTTTGCTTGGACTACAGAGTGGATACACCAAGTACTGTTGCTTTCTCTGTGAATGGTATAGCCGTGGACGAATTGACCATTATATCAGAAGACATTGCCCAGTCAGGCCGTCATTGCAGAATGGCAGTAAGAACGTTGAGAGCACAGGACGTGTTGTGACCAGCAAGATTTTTTTTTTCTGCCACCTTTCCCTATTAACCTGGGTCTCGTGAAAAACCTTGTCAAGGCAATGGGTAAAACAGATGTGGTTTTCAAATACCTCATCAGAAAGTTTCCAAGACTCAGTGAAGCTAAAATAAGAGACGGAGTATTTGTTGGTCCACAAATTCGCAAGCTCCCACACGATGACGAGTTTCTTTGTGGGATGCATGGGAAGAAAAAAGCAGCATGGATTGCATTTAAGTTAGCTATAAACACTTTTCATGGAAACAACAGATCTGATAGTTGCAATGAAACTGTAGAAAGTCTCCTACTGAAGTATAAGTCTTGGCTGCAACATGTCTTTGAGAATTCATATTCTGGATTCTCATGTGGATTTCTTTACGTCAAAGTGTGGACTTGTCAGTGAGTGCATCGTGAACGATTTCACCAGGACGTTACTAGCATGGAGACAAGGTATCAAGGCAATTGAAGTATCAAGGCAATTGGAGCCTTTCAATGTTTGCTGATTACTGTTGGATTGTGACAAGAGACACCTAATCGATTGAACACAAGAAGCAAGCAAAGAGAGCTCTAACTGCGACTGAATAATGACGGAATGGGTTCTAATGTGCTTTTTTAAAACATAATATGCGAACTTTAAATAATGATTTTATTTTTTCTAACATTTTGTGTTGATATATCAATTAATTAAGTATGTAACCACAATGTTTATAATGCTAACGTTGAAAGACTAACTGTTTACACCAGAGAATTAAACAGGCATACATTATGTATATTACTGTAAAACAAATTCATTATTAAGGTTGAAAAAATTTAAAAAAAAAAAAAACAGAGCCAATTGGTGAATTCCATAATGATATTTGACATCTGCATGTCAAAGTCCTTTAAAAGTACTGGAGAGTTTTGACCATCGTAGACTATAACTTTAGGAAGGGAAAATCCCATCTCCACCTTCCAGTGGTAAAGGGTGGGAAACCCACCACGGTGTGGTTAACACAGCTCTGGGGACCGAGTATCCACCGGAATATGTGGACAACTCTGCAGCTGAGCAGAGCAGGGCACTCATTTGTCCTAACAGTCGGAAATGGCTGTTAAAAGCAGAGGTAAAAGTCCACAATGTGGATGTAGAAGTCACAGATGTCAACAACTTCATCATTCCTAAGATAATATATTATAAGATACAGTGGAGTCAGGGAGTCTCCGTGGCGAAGTGGTCAAGCCGTTTGATTCGGGCTCCAAAGTTTGTGGGTTCGATTCCGGACCGCGTCCTTCGGTTCACGAGTGAAATTTTACGGAGACTCCTGTAGGGTCATCACTAGAGCTACGGAGTTCGTGCTTTGTGCGACGCTTTCCGCGCTGCGGAAAGAGACCGAGCCATATGAGATAAAACCCGGTGCAATGAAGTCGACCCTGTAGAATTTAAAAATTAAGATACAGTGTTAGATCTCCCGAGACATATAATCACAGACATAAACAAGCACATCAGACATGTCATCTTCAGCAACACCATCCACAGTATACAACACAAAACACTAATATAAGCTAAGAAACAAGGAGGACTAACACTACAAGGCTTACACACAAACATACAAACATTAAGAATCAACTATGTAGGACACATCGTCAATCATCCAGACTAACACTCACTAGCATTATTATATTACATTGCAAATAGAATACACCGGCTTATGGAAATAGACAAAACAGCACCACATTATTACACACACAACCAGAATTGTAAATGTATGCAAGCAATGCAAGGCCATGAACATTCAACACAGCTGACAACCAAGCATTACATGACATTGGCACCTTGCCGTCTTGACAGACGATAGTTTGTGCTTTAAAAAGGCATAATAACTTTTACCTATGGCGGTAGCGAATGTGACTGATAATGGCAATTCGCGCTGTAAATGTCCGTTCACAATGGGTGCATGTGAACACGTGGTCATTTCCACCATCATGCATCATCTTACGTCTCACACGCTCGGTGTGTGACTTATCTGCAATAGCTTTCTCCTTTGTCTTTATTCCATTTCTGATGTTTGCTCTCCATGCAACACGTTCAGCGGCGACTTGCTCCCAATGTGCATTATCAATGCCTGTATCAATCATGTCCCGCATACACACACCTTTGTATCGTAGTAGAGGCCGACCCTGAGATCTCTTAACCATCTGTAATTCACCAAAAAAGATGTCCTTTGGTATTCTACCATCATCCATCCTCCTAAGATGTCCTATCCATCTAAGTCTACGAAGACTGAGCATGGAATAAACCGTTACACAACTTGATCTTTCCAATACTTTAGTATTTGTGATTTTGTCTTGCCACTTAATACCAAGAATTCTTCGCAGACACCGCATATGAAAGCTGTTTAAATGTTTCTCTTGGTGTGAGTAAGTTGTCCAGGTTTCACTGCCATAAAGAAGAGTACTAAGGACACAAGCTTGATAGACAAGGACCTTTTGTTATTACAGTAAGCTTCCTATTCTCCCAGACTCTTTTTCTTAACCTGTTCATTGTTGTTGCTGCCTTACCAATCCGGATGTTGATTTCCTGATCTAGGGATAATTTTCTATTTACCACAGAGCCTAGATATGTAAAATGGTCTACCATCTCTAGTTCGGCGTCGTCAATAAAGATTGATGGTACCCCATGTGCACCTGGTGACATAATCTGTGTCTTCTTTTTGCTAATTATTAAACCAAATTCAGAACAAGCATTCGAGAATGCAGATAGTAAACATTGCAATTCTTCCTCAGAGTGGGTCGTAATTGCAGCATCAGCTGCATAAAGCAACTCTCTGATCAGTACCCTCCTGATTTTGGTCTTGGCCTTCAATCTCTGAGCATTGTAGAGGCCGCCATCTGAGCGTGAGTGAATGTATATACCACCATCCTGATCACGAAAGGCATATTTCAGTAGAAGTGAAAAGTATATTCCAAAGAGGGTGGGAGCTAGTACACAACCTTGCTTAACTCCACTCATAATTTCAAACTCTTCAGAAGTTGCGCCATCAAACTTGATTATACCCTTCATGCCTGTGTGGAACGATTCCACAATGGACAGAAGAGTTGGTGGGCATCAAATCTTCTTTAGTGCCTTGAATAGACCCTCACGACTGACCAAATCAAATGCCTTTGTGAGGTCGATGAATGCAATAAACAGTGGTTGATTCTGTTCACGGCATTTTTCTTGTATTTGTCAAAATGAGAATATCATATCAATGGTAGACCGGTTCTATCGAAAGCCACACTGTGATTCAGGGGTAAACTTGATCTCCTAGGACTCGAAGTCTGCGCAGAACAATTCTGGCAAATACTTTTCCAACAATACACAGAAGTGAGATACCCCTATAGTTGTTGCAGTCGCTCCGATCGCCCTTGTTCTTGTACAGTGTTATGATGCTTGAATCTTTGAAATCCTGAGGGACTTGTCCTTCTCGCCAGCATAGCTCTATTAGCTGGTGGATCTGTAGAGTGAGTGTGTCTTGCCCACTCCTGATAACCTCTATTGGAATCCCATCCTTACCTGGAACATTGTATCAAGGTCCTGACAGGACATAACAGAGGACAGAGGACAGACATAGAGACATGGGGTGAGTACGGGGTAGTAGAACAGTCTAGAAGCTTAGGACAGTAGAGACAGGACTGTACCCTTGAGTGACAGGTTCACCTTGGACAGAATCACGCAGTGCACCTAGCCCCAACCAGGCGAGTTCGAGACAGACGTGACAGCACGGCTTCCCACGGATTGTACGACTTCCCACGGATTGTACGACTTCCCACGGATTGTACGACTTCCCACGGATTGTACGACTTCCCACGGATTGCACGAGGGTCAAGTACCTCGTGACCACCGGACTGCAGAGAAGTCAGACGGGCGTTTGGACACGACTGAGAGAGGATGCATGACTGAGTGGAGAGACAGAATAGACTTATACTTAAACTTCAGTGCAAATGAATGTGACCGCTACTAGACGTGTGTTTGTGTGCGAAGCTTGATACGAGTGCGCTTAGCTGTGATAAGAGCGCGAGGATCGTGTGAGAATATTGAGAGAATTGGTGCGTGAGCAAGTTTTGGAGTGATATTGATTCGTTTATGTGATACTGTTGTAATTTTGTGATATTCAGATGGTGAGGTTTGTAAATAAATATGCCTAATATATTTATGCGTTTATGCTTCATCTGTGCTCGCAACATCTGCCTGTCTGAACCCATCTTATAACCCTTGAGACGTTGACACCTTGCCAGAAGCATGTTCATTTATAGCACACTTAACTTCTGTTGTGGTGGGAAGTGTGTCCAGGTGGTCAAGAGTTGCTAGCGCCTCTATGGCGTTGAGGGCATTATCCGCTAGTTTGGTCTCACTTGAGTAAAGCTCCAAATAGTGCTCTACCCATCTATCCATCCGCTGTGTCTGATTAGTTATGATCTCTCCAGTCACGGTTTTAAATGATGCACTTCTTTTGATCATTTGACCACAGGCTTTCTTTATTTCTTCATACATGCTTCTTATGTTTCCCTTATCACTTGCGATTTGAATGGACTCGCATAACTTGATCCAATAATCATTTGCACACAAGCACATCAGACAATTCATCTTCAGCAACACCATTCACAGTATACAACACAAAACACTAATATAAGCTAAGAAACAAGGAGGACTAACTCTACAAGGCTTACACACAAGCATACAAGCATTAAGAATCAACTATGTAGGACACATCGGTAATCATCCAGACTAACACTCACTAGCATTATTATACTACATTGCAATTAAAATACACCGGCTTAGGGAAATAGACAAAACAGCACACATTATTACGACGCACTAACCAGAATTGTAAATGTATGCAAGCAATACAAGGCCATGAACATTCAACACAGCTGACAACCAAGCAGATATAAAAATACTTGGTGAAACAACAAGCACCATCCATTACAACTGAGAATCAAAAGAGGATGCAAATACTACATTAAATACTATAGCTACATTTTCACTAACTAACACAACAAACACATCTCATTAAAAGCCAAGGAATTACCATACAGACTAAATTACAACATGACACCAACCACAGAAAGAACAGCACAGATAGTTTAGTTTTGTTTAGTTTAGTCGATGGATCAACATCACGGCAAACGGGTGTAACCCATATGTGCTCCGTTCTCCTTCTAACTCAAACCTGAGTTTGGAGAAACTCAGCTCAGTACACGAACTCCGTAGCACCGGCTAGTATCCTGAAATAATTTGGGTAGATTTTTAACTTAAAATTTTGCCTGGGCAGCGCCGTTAGGCTACTCTTTTTCGATTTCCAAATGCCAAGGAATGTTTTATACTTGCGCAGCAATACACACGGGCGTCCGATCTCACTACCCAGAGACCAGGAGAAATTTTATTACTAGAAGTCCACGTGAAAAATCCCGGTCCTCACCGTTGCCTGAACCCGGGGTCTCCAGCACTCGAGGCGGACACCATACCTCGAGACCACGCAGTCCCATATGAACAGTACAGAGATCCAAGTAAATAACACCATGCCAACTGTGCAGACACACCATTCAATAAACAGAAAAACATATATTCTATACATGTACAACAATCACAGCTACTCATACTGCTACAACAACTAATAGAACACACACACACACACAAAACTGACATATACAAAGCAATCTTCCTAAACAAAATACCTACAACCACAAAAGACAAATAGGCAAAACAGCTGAATACAGACACCTAATATGGTCTAGCCGAAACTCTGCCACTCACAGGCATCTCACAATACGCTCACACACATTATCACACATTTTATAACATAAAGTATCCCAGCTATTCCCAGATTAAGCAAACTTCCACTCCCATCAAGTTAACGCTTCATGCTGTACATCTTCAAACGCATACTTTCACAAATAGTTCTATATTCCTAATATGTATTAGCTCAATTAACCATTCTTAGTATTATTGCCATTATTTATGTATTATTATCCCTAGTTTCACCTTTCCTTTCCACCCCAAAAATATCCCACAGATTTACAGGAGTGCACACTACAAAAATGTATTAATATGATCGTCAAGAACCAGTATTTAAAAAAAAAGAGAGATAATTAGGCTCGTAGATCATTTTGTTTTACATGTTTACAATACCCGTCATTGGAGAGCATGAATCAGTACATTTTCCTTCTTTGTCACGGGGATTAGGAAATATTACCACAGTCAGGGACAGCGCAAATGTTTGCTGTACTTCGTAGGTTGCTTTCTTTCTCAACCGATAACTACTTATGGATACTATTCTAAAGCATGTTCTCTCCTAATAAATATCATACATTTTGTTATTTGGAATTTTTTTAGTGTCTTTGGAAACAAGAAGACTCAACAAAAATAATTCTGTCAAATATGAAGAAATTCACAGACAAGTCAGAACAATATGTAAGGAGGCAAAAGAAGCATGGCTTGAGGAAAAGTGCTTAGAAATTGAAAGCCAACACAACAGTCAAAATAGCAAATTAGTGCACAAACGAATTCAGGAACTTACTAATAAAAGAACAAGTACATCAACAGGGTGTCTAGAAACTGAAGATGGCAAAATCATAATAGAAAAAGACCAGATTCTACAGGTATGGACAGATTATGTGAAACACTTTTATGATGATAACAGAGACGAACAGTATGATATTAGATTTAATAATGAAGGACCGCCAATTTTGGAGATGGAGGTTCGAAATGTTCTTAAGCATATGAAAGCTGGCAAGGCCCCCGGTGCAGATAACATCACAACAGAAATGATTAAAGCTTTAGAAGAATTTGGAATAGATCAAGTCACCAGACTGCTGAACACATTATATGATACTGGAGATATACCTCCTGAATTATGTAACTCTATATTTATTGCAATCCCAAAGAAATCAGGAACCTTGGAATGTGATCAACATAGAACAATTAGTATAATGAGTCACATCACAAAGATTTTGCTAAGAATTATCATGCAAAGAATGAGGAAGAAGATACAACCTGAAATAGGGGAAGAACAATGCGGGTTTGTAGAAGGAAAGGGTACAGTAAATGCTGTGTATATGCTGCGAACAGTTATTGAACGTGCTATAGAAGTAAACAAGGATATACATCTTTGCTTTATTGACTACTAGCTGACCCGGCCCGGCTTCGCCCAGTCCTTTTTGGGGAGCATCTCATTTAATTCATATAAGTAGTCATATAAGTTCCCGTTCCCGTTACCGACTGTCTGTCTGTCTGTCTGCCTGTCTGTCTGTCTGTCTGTCTGTCTGACCCGGCCCGTCTTCGCCTAGACCCTGATGGGGAGCATCTCATTTAATTCATATAAGTAGTCATATAAGTTCCCGTTCCGACTATCTATCTGTCTGTCTGTCTGACCCGGCCTGGCATCGCCCAACACCTGGTGGGGAGCATCTCATTTAATTCATATAAGTAGTCATATAAGTTCCCGTTCCCGACTGTCTGTCTGTCTGTCTGTCTGTCTGTCTGTCTGTCTGTCTGTCTGTCTGTCTGTCTGTCTGTCTGTCTGTCTGTCTGTCCTGTCTGTCTGTCTGTCTGTCTGTCTGTCTGTCTGTCTGTCTGTCTGTCTGTCTGTCTGTCTGTCTGTCTGTCTGTCTGTCTGTCTGTCTGTCTGTCTGTCTGTCTGTCTGTCTGTCCTGTCTGTCTGTCTGTCTGTCTGTCTGTCTGTCTGTCTGTCTGTCTGTCTGTCTGTCTGTCTGTCTGTCTGTCTGTCTGTCTGTCTGTCTGTCTGTCTGTCTGTCTGTCTGTCTGTCTGTCTGTCTGTCTGTCTGTCTGTCTGTCTGTCTGTCTGTCTGTCTGTCTGTCTGACCCGGCCCAGCCCATGGTGGAGAGCATCTCATTTAAATTATATAAGTAGTCATATAAGATCCCGTTCCCGACTATCTGTCTGACTGTCTGTCTGTCTTGGGTAAATGTAGGAGGGAGGAGGAAGAGGGAGGTGGAGGAGGGAAGAGGAGGGAGGAGGAGGGAGGAGACAGGAGGAGTAGGGAGGAATAGGAGGGAGGAGGAGGGATTAGGAGGAGGGAGGAGTAGGGTGGAGGAGGAGGCGAGGAGGAGGGAGGAGGAAGAGGAAGGAGGAGGGAGAAGGAGGGAGGAGGAGAACGCAGGAGGAGAAGGGAGCAGGAGGAGGAGAGGGAGAGGGAGGAGAAGGGAGGAGGAGGAGAGAGTAGGAGGAGGGAGGAGGCGGAGGGAGAAGGAAGAGGGAGGAGGAGAAAGGAGGGGGAGAAGGAGGAGGGAAGAGGAGGAGGGAGGAGGAGGGAGGGAGGAGGAGGAATGTGAAGGGAGGAATAGGGAGGAGGTAGAGGGAGGAGGAGGAGGAGGGAGGCGGGAGAGGAGGAGGAGGGGGGGGAGGAAAAGGGGGGAGGAGGAATGTGAAGGGAGGGGAGGGGGGAGGAGAGGGGGGAGGAGGGAAGGGGGGGAGGAGGAGAGGAGGGAGGAGGGAAGGAAGGGAGGAGAGGGAGGAGGAGAGGAGGAGGAGGGGG
>JACEFZ010027207.1:52500-118603 GCA_014155875.1 Cepaea nemoralis | reverse complement strand
CTTTTTCCCGGGGGCCCAGCCCAAAATGATGCGCATGGCTTCTTTTTGTCCTTTTTTCAGTTCCATCTGTGTGGCTGACAGTGGGGATGGCCAGGCATACTCGATGCGTGAGAGCACAATCCCGGACAGAATTTTTAACGGAAAACTTTTTAAACAGCTTTCATATGGTGTCTGCAAAGAATACTTGCTATTAAGGGGCAAGACACAATCACAAATCTGAATTTTGGGAAAAGATCGGTTGTGTGACGGTGATTCCTGCTCGTTTTCGTAGCTTAGATGGAGGACAATTTAGGGGATGGATGTGGTAGAATCCCACGGGCCTTTTTTTTTGTAAATTTACAACGGGTATGAGATCCCCGGGTCGGCATCTACTACGATCAAAGGGTGTGTGTAAGCGGGACATGATTGTACGGGCTTTGTAATGCCATTGGGACATGTGCCGCAAACTTTTTGCAGGGGGGTGTGACAAATTTGATATTTTGACATAGGACCTATTAGTAGTTTCCTGGAGATATACTTGAAAATAATAAAAGTAAAGGTTTGATTTCACGTTTTATGTCAAGGTCACTAAAATGAGCTAATCTTCCCGCATAGTTTTTTTGGAAAACCATTTTTTCTTTGGCTCAAACCCCCCTGTGAGACTTTATTTATTTTCACAGCATTTTAAAAAGAATAAATTTCCCCTCAAGACAAAAGGAGATTGACTCTTCCCCCCCTGTAAACTGGGGATCCACTCCTCTTTAAAAATGTTGCCAGGTCTATTCGTCCGTCACATTAGATCTTTTCTTTTTCTTTATTTTGTCATTTGACCTAACGTTTTCCCAATTTGACTTTGGGCTGTGGGATTAAATTTTTTGTAGAAAAACTCCAATAATGTACTTTACATCTTTTGGAAAGACATCTACATGAAAATTTTTTGAAAAAGTGGGACATACATTCAAAAGGAATTGTGTACACCCAGCCTTTGTACAAGACTTACATATAAGAGATACTTGAAAATCTATACAAGACTTTTCAAAATATGTATAATCACCACACATAAGACAGTCACCAGAGACAAGACTTGACAGCAACTGTACAAGACATTCTCTTGAGACATGTACTTAAAACACTGATTCATTAAATACATTTTATTGAGCTGATGGTGAGTCTAGTGATGACCAGTGTTAATCCAATTTGTCATGTCAACACTTCAATAATTACCTGCATAAGGTATATTTATGCCGAACATGCATGAAGATAAACATGATACAACACTCCTACACCCTCCTCCAGCTTATCAATAAACTCTCTCCTCCTCTCTAATCTCTAACTACACCATTGACTTTTATCTTTTTCTTCTACTGTTAATGAGGGAAAACCAAGATAAGCCATAACCTGGGGCAAGCATAGGGACATTCTGCTCCACTGGTCTGTTTAATCCTTTTAGCACCTATGATGGGTGTTGGACAAGCTCAGGTTGCAGTTCTCCCCATGATGATTTTCCAAGTCAGGCTAATTATTCCCTACTGTCACAGTTTTGAAGAAAAGTTACAGCCCTGTCTTTCACCGGTGAGTTGACTGTTTATGAAGTTGAGACTTAGGGCTTTGTTCTTCTTTTCCTGTAGAGGAAGATCTAAGATACAAATATGTCCCAGTCTTCTTTCTCCTCAGTCTATCTCACTTACTCTACAAGTCTTCATTCTGAAAAAAACACTGTGTGAGCACCAGGCTGGAGATTAACTAAGATAAGTCCTAGCTAAACAATCCATTGTCCCAGTCATTTCACCAGACGTCTTGAATGAGGTTAACCGCCATATACTTGTTGTTTAGTTCTCAAATGTCATTGATAATTATGATCACTGAAGTCTTCAGAACTATTCCTTTTGAGAACAGAATTGGTTCTGGATTTAGGGACTACTGGTTAGTTGTCCCAGATGATATATGAAAAGCCTCTCCACCATCATCTTGTTCTCTGTCAATATACAAAATGGCACAACATCTCTTTACATTTGTTAAAAGATGATGTTATCATACATTAACATACACAGATGGAGATGGGGAAGGTTAAGGGAGAATGTTGACCAAACACACCTCTCCTAGTTGATGATGTAGTGAATTTCACTGTGATGTACTGTGGTAATCACAAGACCATATGCTGAGACAGGGTAGCTTAACACAATTACAAGCATTTATGTGGTCTAAGTTCCACCATGTTTGAACCACAGTAGACCTGGGCACAAGGAGGACCAGACACAGTACAGCAAGCATCATGAGCAAGCATTGTGACATAGTAACATGGGACAGGCATTGTGAAGGGAAATGGAAAATAGGCATTTACAACTGAAATCTGCATTATGTATTAACTAATGGCATTTACCCAATTAGCAGTCCAGACATCCATTCCAATGGTTGTCATGTTGGTGCATGAATGTCCTATTCCATATACACTCACTCAGCAATGCCAGACCTCACCCCTTTTCTCAGACAGACTTGACTCACAGGTACATCATCTTCATCATCATCATGTGCTCTTTACCCACTGAGTAATGTTCATGTCTACTACAGTCGGTAACAGAAGCTCAATTGTCCAAGCAATTGTTCACATATGCACCAAGCGCATATGGGAAAAACATGTTTAGTCCTTGTAAATTTGCATGAGCCATACATTATATTCAGCCAACTAAGACACAGGTTCACACACCTATTGTCCTCTTAGGAACTAGTTTATATGAACCTACCAACAGTAGAGGTACCCGTGTAATGCTGCAGAGAGAAATGGTATTCTCTTAAGCTTATTCTCTAGCCACCAGGCCATCATATAAACTTTGCAATTCTGGCGTGCCATCACGTCCCGCCTACATATTGATATGAAGCATCTGTCTTTCTACTAATGTGAGAGGCTACTTATCAAATCACCAACTCACTCACTCCAACATTCTCAGCATTTACAAAAGAACTTGTACATGTTTACATCACCCATTCCAATTCAGACTGCCAGATGTTAACTCGCGAGAGCAAAGGTACAGTTGATTTAAGAATGAGTCATCCTAGGCATGAAGAATGCACAAGGGGTTTGGGTTTGCGAATTTGCATGAGTGTACTATACATTCATCAAGCATACGCAACCAGTCACAACAAGGGATTGATATGCACTTGGAGTATACAGCGTGAAAGACATGTCAAGGTTGAAGATGCAGTGTTCAGAATTCTGGCACACAGAAGTTCTGTTTTTCACTTTCACATGTTCTTCATAAAATACTCTTATATTCTTCTCTTTCATTCACTAGGCAAAACTACAACATTAAAGTATGTTTTAAAGTGGTACCTGTTGTCCAGAGAACAATATATTATATAATACTTTAGGGCATTTTTGTCATCACGTCACAAAATAGCTACCGCTCCGGGTGGAATGTTGGCTCGAACTGCCAATTTTCAAATGTGGCCTAGCAAACAGCGCGGGCTGCCACCTATTAACCAATCAAAAGACAAGCGCATATACCGCTGCCCTCCCCCAACTCGTTCTTGAACTTACTATTCCAAGAATCGTCCTTCTATCTGGAAACGCCGCTCAAATCGAAAGTATTTTTATGAATGTGTCGGGCTGGGAATGGGGGATTCTGATCCATCATGTTACAGAGGGCAACTATCAGAAATGGAATAAAGACAAAGGAGAAAATGATTTCAGATAAAGCACACACAGAGCGTGAGAGACGTACGATGGTGTAAAATGGTGGAAATAACCATGTTTTCACATGCACCTACTGTGGGCAAACATTTGCAGCAAGAATTGGCCTTACCAGCCACACTCGCCACCGCCATGGATCGTAGTTATAAAGCCTTTTTGAAGCACAATGTACCAAACTATCGTCTGTCAAGACGGAAAGGTGCCAGTGAGGGATATCAGTTATAACTTCTCGCCTCCCGTCCATATCATCACCGTGGTTACTATTTTCTCGGCTTCGTTGTCTTCGTCGGCTTCATTAGCTTCCTTAGGCAGACTGTGTGGAAGTGGTTTAATTTCCTAGCGTGTCGCTGATAAACAGTTCAGGTTTCACAAGCATATAGCAGTGTGGATAATACAACTGCTTTGTAGACTTTTAGCTTTGTTTGCAGGCTTATTCCAGTTCTGTCCCATACATTCTTGTACAGTCTGCCAAAGGCCGCACTGGCCTTGGAGATTCTTGCATTCACTTCGTCATCAATTGTGGCAGCTTGTGACACAGTGCTGCCAAGATAGGTGAATTTGTCCACAACACTTAGTCTATCATCATTCACTTTGATATATGGCACAGTGTGATTTTTCCCTGGAGCTGGCTGGTACATAACTACAGTCTTCTCCAAGTTGATATTGAGCCCAAAGTTGGCACAGGCATGTGAGAAAGCTGAAACATTATGTTGCATGTCCGCCTCTAAGTTGGCGTATAGAGCGCAATCATCAGCAAACAGGAGCTCTCTGACGGTGTCCCTGTTAATTTTGGTTTTAGCTTTCAGCCTTCTGAGATTGAATAACTTTCCATCCATACGGTAGTTGATGTCTATTCCAATGTCGTCGTTCTCGAAGGCATTCATCAACATGGCTGAAAACATGAGGCTGAACAGTGTTGGTGCCAGGACACATCCTTGCTTCACTCCATTGGTGACAGGAAAGGGTTCAGACAGTTCACCATTTTCCTGTACTCTTGCCTGCGTGCCATCATGAAATAGCTGCACTATTTGGACAAACTTTCGTGGACAGCCATATGTTGCCATAATCTTCCACAGTCCTTCTCTGCTGACTGTATCAAAAGCCTTGGTAAAGTCAATGAAAGTGGAGAACATTTCGCAGTTCTGTTCCTGACATTTCTCTTGCAGCTGTCTTGCAGCGAAAATCATGTTACTGTAGAGTAACTATGACACTATGACTAAATGTAATCTCCAACCATCAGATTGCATTGAGAGGCGTTCATCCTCTAATATAAATCAGTTTAAATAATTACTGCCGTTCCATTCTAGAACTGTATTGGCCATCACATAATTAGTCCTTAATCCCCACCATGTAGTCGTTCTTTGCTGAACACGACTTTCATCATGACTACTCGCACCACGATTGACCTTCATTTATGTTCTTGCCTTGCATGGTCATCCCTGGTCAGTCTGTATCGTTCTGTGCCCATCGATCTGTTTGCTGACCCTAGTCTCGTCTCACGGAGTCATGCCTTCCAATACTGTTCTTGCTAAGCCACTTTGAATATTTAATATGCTCAAACCATTTCAGTTTCCGAGAACATAGTCTGTTTGTTAGGCAGCTGTCTTCGATGAACCATGAACATTTCAATATGTTTGATTTATAATACAGGATATATATGTGCGTATATGTGTCGATATAATAAACACCATTACGTCAATAGATTATATCCATCGCTTCATATAGTCCAATAATATCAAAGTGAACACGGTTGAAGATGCATGATATTAACAGCACAATGAGGTTAGCATATTTAATAAAGATCACACAAATTGTCAGCGACGAGGCCAGAAACATAATTATGTTTATGAATTACATGGTTCTGGTAAACATAATCAGTGCCATCGGCTGTGTGACCAACGTCATTAACATTCTCGTCTTCATCAAGCAAGGGTTCTCCAACACCATGAACATCAGCTTGCTGGGTCTGGCCATTTCAGATCTCCTAAGTCTGGTGGCCTTGTTGTGGTTTGATTTGTGTTTAAACCCCTTGTTTGAAAGATCCGGGGTCCCCATGATCTCTCCAGAAATACAGCATCTGACTGGAGGGATTCCCCACATCTGCTTCGTGAGGATAACAGGCTGGATCACCGTGTTCATCACGGCAGAGCGATGTCTATGTATAACTTTGCCGCTGAAGATAAAGACGATTTTCACTCCAAGAAGAACCACAGTGATCATCTGTATCATATTTACCACTATCATGGTTTCTTTCTTCCCGGAATACGCCACTTCCTACATTGGCTGGAAGTTCTACCCTAACAAGAATAGAACCTTACTGGGTTTACTTTTCACCAGCAATAGACAAAGTATGGAAGGGGTTGTGTTTATCATGTACTCACTCCTTGGAACAACATCATTCACTGCAGTGATCATATTCACCGTTATACTAATTATTAGCTTAAAACAGAAATCTTCCTGGCGTAGGAAAGCCAGCGCAGACAGAGACGGTTCTGTGTCACACCGTGAAAGGAAAACCGTGACAATGGTGGTGCTACTGGCAGCCATAGTTATCGTCTGCTACATCCCCGGCGTTGCTGTGTCCATGGTTGTTTTCTTCGTTCCAGAGTTCAGCATTGTCGGCAGATACGTCAATGCTTTTTTCGTGTCTTGGTCGTTTACCTTCATCTTCGAATCTACAAACGCCAGCGTCAACATTCTTCTCTATTATAAGATGAGCACCAAGTATCGACACACATTTCGTCAAATCTTCTGTAGTGACTGTGAAATCCTCGTAGATACGACACCTTGAAGTAAACAACAAATCTCATATATAGTGACCAGTGCAATCATTACCAGAAGACGAATGCGAACTGTTTGTCTAAAATAACATGATTTCTATACTTCTATTTATAGAATCAGAATGGAGATGTTTTCACGCTATGTATCATTGCGTTTCGTCACTGTCAGAAAGACTCTTACAGGTGTGAAGTCCTGTCCAGGACAAACAAACTAGATTCATGCATTTATTAACTGAAGAGACGATCTAATAATACATTATACTGTGTCAAATAACATGTAATATCAGTAGACGATAGGAGGCCAGCATGGTAGATTGGATAACAGCGAAAGCTCTTAAACTCCCGGTGTGTTGATGGCGAGGTAGCGGGTTCAACCCTTACACCGGTCACTTTGACTAAAATTTCTTCGTGTCCATAATGTTCTCAAATATGTGGCCATTAACTTGTGTGTCAAATCTTCTACCTACTGTTTAGCTCCATCGCCAGTCTGTACTTGAGGGTTGCTGTTTTGTTTTACCCGACTCTTCTTCTTGTTAACTGTCAAGCAAAATATTCAATGTTGATGACATGTTCAGTTTCTTCAATGTTCACATTCTTTTGTATTGTAGTTTTGTCTGTTTATGCTATGTTTATTTACTCAACGTTTTGGAATAAGAATGTAATTGTAACTTTGTCAAAACAGCACCACTGGGTTCAGAATTAGATATCAAGCAAGCATAGGCACAATACATATAAAACACGTCGGACCTGATAGCTGAGTATCGTATATTGCAAATATGTAAACAGGAACAATGATCGGCTGTTCCACAGGTGTCCTATGCTTTCTAATTCTTCCATCTATTTCTAGGAGAGATAACCAATACCGTGAATGTGTATTCCCATGCTGTCTATTGTCTTCAGGTGTTCTATGGACAAGGTGGGGGTGGTCGTGCGTTTGTGGGACCAGGTGGAAAAGGCGGAGGAACAGATTGAGAACCCATATGTGGAAAGAATGAAATTGTGGGGGATCGGCAGGGGTTCTGGAAGAATCTCAAAACTGAGAGGGAAGACCAGGAGAACTTTTAATCAGATAGCGGTGGGAACGATTAGTGGTATGACTCTTCGCTGGCTGTTGAACGAGGGGACTGAGCACGTATGTCAATGTCCTGAGTGCAGTGATGTTGGTTCTTAACTCAACTCAACTCAACTCTTCAACAATGTATAACTGCCGACTATCTATATTTGCTTCTCTGTTGCTCGCAGGTCTTGGGCTTTCTCTCCAGCCGGTTATGTAGCCACTGCTGTAGCTGGGGTATAAATGAAAAGCTGTTTCACCACAACACGTGTTCCAGACTTTTCAATCAAGTGATTATACGTCAGTTCTGTTTGTAAAGAGCCACAGTGAAAACTAAACCCACAAACACTGCTACTGACACAGGGTATTGCCCAGGAAATAAATAAATGGTGAAAGGTGGGACTGAAATAATGAGCTGTAGCAGCAGAAGAAAGACGTTTACTAAAGGAGTCTAGGCTATGCAGTGAGAGACTCTTCACTACAGTGGCAGCAGATCTTGCATTGATATTCGGTACACTTCAGTTTATGACAGAGGATAGCAATAGTATCAGATGTATTGTTATAGATATTAACATAAATAAGGTAAACTTATAACTCACGCCATGTAGCCAGACAGTGCATGTCACAAGCCAAGCTAAGAACCCAATTACAGACACCATCGTTTTCTTTCTCCTTCACCCCTCTTTCCAAGGGAGTATGCGACACTTTGTTGTTCATCTCAAAAGTTAGTGATTGCTCCCACATCATGTGTTTGTGCAGGGACGCAGAGGTGTTTCCAAGGCACCAGGGCCGGGATCTATACTGGCCAAGACCTGCTGACATGTTCACGCCATGCGTCCTGGGCAACAGGTCCCGTCGGGGACTTGGCTAAGATCAGTAGGATCGATGATTCCTCCGAAGTCGGAGATTATCTGCCTGCATGGCGAGGAACCACCAGTCTGCACACCAATAAGCCAGATATAGGACAACGGATACTCACGCAAACCTCAGGTCCGGTATGACATCACATTGATGTTGGACACCAGGATGTCTTCATCCAACATACAGGACTTCACTCTGGAGTTTACAGCCAGCGAACACATGCAAGCAAGCAAGACAGATTCTATTCTATGTACCGCGCTCCAGCAACCCTCGGGTATGCTTCCATTGCTAACAGTTGTGCCAAAGGTACAGCCTTGCGGGGCAGAAGCTGTAGCATAGTGACTTGAAGCTTGTGTGCCGATCCGGTGGTAATGGGTTCGAATCCTCGTCTAAACGGATGTTGTGGGCTGGTGTCGCTGACACAGAAAGACCACTATGTCTAAGGAACGAAACTAAATTACAGACTTCCCACAATGCTTCCAGGTAAAGAATGATTTATGTTGAAACCTAAGTAAATACGACTGTCAGAAACTTCATGTGGCAAAGGAAAGAGACTTCTAAGCAGACAATAACAAGGAAATCTAAGCCATGAACCTACCTCTACAAGACTTAGATGGCCAACTGTTTGGTGACAGATAAAAAAGGCTCGGTGGCCCCACAACAATGGAGATCCTGGTGGTTTATGCAGTATTGATGCGTTATGTTACTTAAGTAAACGTACATTCATTGACAATTAACACTGTTGACATATAGAAATAAACCTAAAATGTGGAGTACAGTTCATTTCTTTTATTGAATACAATGTAATTTGAAATCTTAGAGCAAGCTGTGGTATTTATGAGAGTGTATGGCTGGGGATCGACACTATAGACTTAATTTCTGAGTTTTCATTTCTGCTCCTTCCAGCCCCAACTTGTACATTTGTTACCAGGTGGCATGTTCTGAGCGTGGCTTGTCAACATGGGTTTCATATTCCAATACCTTCAACAATACTAAATCTGGAACTGTTGAAACAAAGCGGACACCTAAGATAGACTTTTAGGAACTGGATTTTAGCCCAGATATATAAAAAATCACAAATCCTCATATAATCAATACAATGAACGGCATTACCACGCCTTACAGATCCGCACATCTGTTCTTGGGTATACAATCTAACTCATATCTGTACACACACAAGCTTTGGATAGCTGAAAGCATCATTTACATAACTGTTTGCAGTAGTATAATTTCAAACTCACAGGTTTCCATTTTATCGATGAAGGACATTATAATGACAGTGGTTGCATAATAAGGGTATATCACCGTGTGCTCAATATCCTTATAGCAGGTAGAGGGGTCATCTACTTATTTAAGTTTTACTGCCATGTTGAGTACAATTTGTAATTTTCAAGTGTCGCAACATTTTGAACATGCATAAGTTGCCCACGAAACTTCATGATCTCGCTCATTGTCGACCTGACTACACAGGAGACAATAGATGCGGGTGATATCATTAGAGATCATTTGTCTTTGTAAGCATTGCCTGCCCTATTCCGGAACCAGTAATTTATTAGCCTGAGTCAGACACCACAACCTCTCAGCCAGACATCTAGAACTCTTACACTGTCACAACTCAGACAATGACATGTCACTTTCACGCGCACTGCTAAACCTGATCAGAATCATTTAGCGGGTTATTTAGGGAATCTGGCTCTCATCATGGCCTAGGACTGCCTCTCATCCTGACCTCAACTGACCTGGAACCTGGCTCTCGTCATGGCATGCAACCTGACTCTCATCATAGCCTGACAAGAAGTTTCGCGATCTCTGGCCATGTCTATTGCCTCATGTAACATAACGCCAATGATTTCTACAATGTCCACGTAACACGCCTTCCATCATTGTTCTTTTCCAAACCACTGTGACGATTAGTATGGCCCAAGTATTTCGATTTCCAACACACAACACTTTGTACTTGAGATAAATTCAAGAAGGTGCCAGCGCGTCGCTAAATAATTGTGGGGATATTGCCATTCAGCGTAGCTCCGTGATGGCCAATACCCAAGGATGTGAAGTGTACGGTCAGCACATCGTCTAGAGCAGTGGTTCCCAAACCTTTTAAGCCGAGGGCTATATCTACTATTTTCGGTAGTTAAGCGGGCCACAGCGTTGTAAAATTATAAAAGTCGTGCAATATCATTCTTACCTTTCTTACCTTTCGTCAACAAAATTCTAAAACTTTAAAGGCAGTCAGTGTCAGTATTACACAGCGGTCATTTTGTTGGTTTAAAATCAAAAGTACATTTAACAATAAATCTTAAATCAATTTCGAAAATCGCTATTAATGTAATTAATTTGCAATTGTAACTGTTCTTCATAACCAGTTACTTAAGTTCAGATGTCAGTTTATCAATGTCTGGGCCCAAATCTGCCATGCCCAAAGTCACAACCACAGCTAGGTTACTGTCGATAAGTCTGGAACGTTAATTGTTTTTTTTTTATATAACGATCACTGCGGAAAATGACTGCTCACATCTGTAAGTCGAACCAAAACGACAAATGTATCTCTGGGCGAATGAGCGCAAGTGTTCAAATTGTTCGACCGGCAATAGTCGCCAGAATGAAATCATATGATCAGCTGAAGGTGAAACATGCAGCTCCAGAAATTTACATCTCAGTGCAGAATTGCATTTCAAATCAATTACTTCGTGCTGAAGGTTTTACTGAAATTGACAGAGCTTGGCATCAGGAAATATGAATGGATTTATAAAGAGGGCAACATTATCCTCCTCTATTGTGAACTCTTGAAATTTCGACTGAAAGGAGGCCTCGAGTGCCACTTTCTGACAGCTGGCGGGCCACAAGTGGCCCGCGGGCCGTGGGTTAGGAACCTCTGGTCTAGAGCACTACATAATGAGCTAAAGGGGCCAAGTCCCTTCCTGGCCATTGTTCCTGATGTGACAAAACTCGACTAGCCTGAATGTTGCATTTCAATACTGTTTAGCATGCCTTAAGGCCTGGCTCCTGCAGTCGCCACGAACTGTGTTGGTTAGAGTATGATTTTTGCCAATGCGGAAAAAAACCGAAACATTACCGATAAGGCAAACCCAGGTCTCCGAAATGTGAGCTCGGCGTTCTAGCCACTAGGACACGCTAAATGTTGTATGGTACCCATTTATTGAGATAAGGCCAGCTCTGGTATGAAAGACAAACATCGTGCGACTGACCACACAAACATATTGCCAATGACCACATGAGCATTATGTCACTGAGCAAGCAAGCACCGAACCAATGATCACACAAGCATCATGCCACTGACCACACAAGCATCATGCCACTGACCACACAATCATCATTTAACTGACCACACAAGCATCATGCCACTGACCACACAATCATCATACCACTGACCACACAAGCATCATGCCACTGACCACTCAAGTGTCATGCCACTGATCACAAAAGCATCATGCCACTTACCACACAAGCAACATGCCACTGATCACACAAGCATCATGCCACTGACCACACAATCATCATGCCACTGACCATACAAGCATCATGCCACTGACTACACAAGCAGCATGCCACTGACCACACACGACTGATCCAAGTTCTTGAAGCAACAGCTCGCTATCTATCAGGTCACCTTATCAATGGACACAAGTAACACTGTTTAGTTATTGGTTACTGTCCGTACATTGAACTCTTCTAAGTGGCTTGCAGTGGAAAAGTAATTGACCCACGTAACTACATGGCTCAGCAATGGTAAGCTGGAGGCTCCGATGATGTGGACTGAGACAATACAAAAATGCGCAAACATTTAGTCTCTCGATAGTCAGGTGAAGTCGGTGTCTCAACGCTTGCAGAGCTGTCCCCATCATGATATGGCAACACAGTAACCCACATTAAATTACATATAATTGAGGCCAATGCCTGTCAAGAACATTATAATTAGAAACTAGGTTACGTGAAGTAAACGTTTCCCAACATTTTGAGGTATTGGGTATATGGTGCTAATACCACATGTTTATAGACCTCTCGGTACTAGATTGGTTATGTGATTACTATCACAGCAGCCGTCAGAATATTCCCTGCCCCATTTCAGATCGGACCGGGCTGGTTGTACCAGCACGGGGACAAACAGGCAAGTGTAAAATGATAACTACAGTTCATTTAATTGATTATCGTGATTACTCGCCTGGTCTCAAGCTGCCAGACTGGATTGCCTGGCCGAGGGTGCAAAATACCTGCCCCTCACACAATAGGCGTGTATTGTAGTATGGAGCATCTCTAGGTAGTATGGTATATCCACAGATGAGGATCACAGTCCGAATAACGTTAAAAGTATAGCCATGCCTCTCCCTAGATGTGAAGTTCCGTTACCAGATTTACGCAACCCGTTGTCTGCTTAACAAACGGGTGTCAGAACACATACCTCAATGGGTCAACAAGATACAACACACAGGAGATGCTAGCCTCGTGGGGCCGACACACCGGAAGCCCCCGGCGTCTTCAATTGGTAGGCATATTATCGACAGTGGCCATGTGGTGGACAGAGACACTGCCTTTCGCGTGTTGTTTAACACACAAAAT
This sequence comes from Cepaea nemoralis, assembly GCA_014155875.1. NCBI lineage: Eukaryota > Metazoa > Mollusca > Gastropoda > Stylommatophora > Helicidae > Cepaea > Cepaea nemoralis. The sequence continues at coordinate 105,663 of JACEFZ010027207.1, read as the reverse complement.
ACTCGCTTGTTAAAGTTTGCAGAAGCAATTATGATCTATCAACGCAAGCCAGAATTGTGCAAACAGAAAGACATGTTAGTCAGCTTAAAATTACCGTGTAGATAAATGACATTACTGTGCGAATATGTGTATATTTCAACTTGAAGGATTTATCTAGTTAATTCACGTAAGTTGTGTGATTTCTGCAGTATGTACCTGACGAGGTGCAGCGAAATATGCCAGGCAATAAATCGTGCAATCTATTGTTTGTGTCTTCGTTATTCAAATTCACTACGGGAAAAGATTGTTTTGAAGGAGATCTCTGCAAAACAGCCTTTGTGTGGATCGTGAGCCGCTACCGGGTCACATTGCAAGTATCTCCGTGGAAGTGGCCAGAACAGATGCCGGTCCGATTGTCACTGGTTGTCCAATGGTCACGGTAGCGTAGTGGTTGCAAACTCTCGTGCCAACCGACTGTTATGGTAACCTTGTTGTTGAAAACTCTCCTGCCTGCCGGTTGTAGCGGTAGCGTGGTGCTTGGACACTCTAATGACAGCCATCGGTCACGGTAGCATTGTGGTTGGACACTGTCCTACCAGCCGATAGGCACGATAGTGTGGTGGTTGGATACTCTACTTCCAGCCGATGGTCACAGTAGCGTGGTGGTTGGACACTCCACTGCCAGCTGATGGTTACGGTAGCGTGGTGCTTGGACACGCTCCATCTAGTCTATGGTCACGGTAGCGTAGTGGTTGGACACTCTCCTGCCAGCCAATGGTCACGGTAGTGCTTTGGTTGGACACCTCCTGCCAGCCAATGGTCACGGTAACGTGATGGTGGACACTCTCCTGCCAGCCGATGGTCACGGTAGCGTGATGGTTGGACACTCTCCGGCCAGCCGATGGTCACGGTATTGTGGTGGTTGGACACGCTCCTGCCAGCCGATGGTCACGGTAGCCTGGTGATTGGACACTCTCCTGCCAGCCAATTTTAATTGGTGTGATCCGCATCGGAGGGTTCGGACTTTTTAAAATTTGACATTGGTCTATAAACGTATGCGTCTAGCATCACATGCTCAATGCGACTACAGGCGAGTAAAGGTGTCCTTTACTGCTTACTGCCATTATAGTGGAACGGGGCATTTAACGAGGGATGCGACTTGAGGCGAGTAAAGGTGTCCTTTACTGCTTACTGCCACCATAGAGGAACGGGGCATTTAACGAGGGATGCGACTTGAGGCGAGTAAAGGTGTCCTTTACTGCTTACTGCCACCATAGAGGAACGGGGCATTTAACGAGGGATGCGACTTGAGGCGAGTAAAGGTGTCCTTTACTGCTTACTGCCACCATAGAGGAACGGGGCATTTAACGAGGGGTGCGACTTGAGGCGAGTAAAGGTGTCCTTTACTGCTTACTGCCACCATAGAGGAACGGGGCATTTAACGAGGGATGCGACTTGAGGCGAGTAAAGGTGTCCTTTACTGCTTACTGCCACCATAGAGGAACGGAGCATTTAACGACGGATGCGACTTGAGGCGAGTAAAGGTGTCCTTTACTGCTTACTGCCACCATAGAGGAACGGGGCATTTAACGAGGGATGCGACTTGAGGCGAGTAAAGGTGTCCTTTACTGCTTACTGCCACCATAGAGGAACGGGGCATTTAACGAGGGATGTTAATGCAATGTCCTCGTTCCACTTTTAATGACATGATACGTTGATTGCAGAAACGGAGGTTTCATCTGTCATTGAACTAGGTTAAAACGTGTTGATTGTCGAGCACAGCTGTTCTGATTGATAGATCATATACTACTGTCGCTCATTGCGTGACTCGTTCAGTTTAGGAACCACATAACGTGCATGGTGCAGGAGAACCTGGCATATGATACCGCAACATCTAGCCTGAGAATGGACGAGGGTGGAATCACAGCGTCGTTCTGCTGGCTGGAGAACAAACGGCATACACAAATTGTGATTGTAAAGGACCCAGAATATGCTGGGAAAGGTGAAGACAGGAATGTCTCGTTCGGACTGGCAGGCTTCAATTCAACAATCATAAATAGGGAGGATCTGCTGGTCCCTTCCCCCCAGGACATGCTGGTGTGGTGGGAAACAAGTTGGCGGATAGATTGGCTGTGTCTGAAAAACCACTTGGTGGGGTATTGCCGCATCATGATAAGGCAGATGTGGTCAACGCCCTTTGGGATCATGTGATTAATGCATAACAACAGTTAGATCATTGTAGACTGGAGAGAACAGTGCTGCAGGCAGTGACCAGAGGATCTGGCCAACACACGTGACTTCCAGGAAACGTCAGACGGACACATAATCAGACTACTACTGCTACCATTAGTATTGGGGCTCGTCGCTAACTGTTGAAGACGAGAATGGAGCACGTATTGGACATCATGAGTACTTAGATGTCGGTTCTTGACTGAATTCATATGTTTAATTCATTACAAAATTCCGTCCCCAAATGGTACCAGCTGCTTCATTAACATAAAACATTCCGTCACTATCATCACAAACTATTCATTCTGACGACACACTCTTATATTCTAATACAAGACATCGACACATTATAGTGAATGATATGTTAGTGATATTACCGGCTAGTTACTGATCAAACGTTTTGCAGTTCATTACCCGAGCTATATTTGTCACAATATTAAATTTCAGATAGCAAAATATCACTTAACGAAGTCAAAGTTCTGTAGCTGAGAAAACAAGCTTATTACTTGTCTATCACTATTGTTAACACTTACTGTAGTTCTATAACGCGAACTGTTGCTGAGAACTCTGTAACTCTTCTTCTTCTTCTTCTTCTTCTTCTTCTTCTTCTTCTTCTTTCGTTCGCTTGAAATATGCTTATAACTGCAATTTTGTCCTCTTGTATGAATTTAACTGTCTTTTTCACTCAGCGATCCATAGAGTTTATCTTCCACTGTTGTCTCTCTAGGCCAGAAGGTGTGCCTGGATATGTTGTAGTTTAGGCAGTCCTGGAGATTGTGCTCTGTTGTCTGCGACGCTAAACCACATGTGCACATGGCTGATTCACCAATCTTGAATTTTGTATACATGTTGTTGCCTAATCTATTGTGTCCTGTTCTGAGGCGCAGACTAATGACTTGTTCTGGTCTGTCCATAACGTGGTAGTCGTCTTGAGCAGGTTTTGGTGGCTTTCTGACTGATTTTATCATTCTTTTCTTTTGGTGGTATGTAACTGTAACTCGATAACTAACGCGGTCTGTATCTAAGTACATACTGTAACTCTATACAGCGGTCTGTATCGTAAACTGATTAGAGAAATTAGACGTAGACAGTCAAAATTTTTTGGACATGTTATGAGAAGAAATGGATTGGAGAACTTAGTGGCATCTGGCAAGATCGAGGGGAACAGACCAAGAGGAAGACCGAGAGGAAAATACCTGGATGGCTTGGCCACATGGCATGGAAGAGACAGGAACACTGAGCTGATCCACGACACTGGTGATCGAGTGAAATGGCGAGTCATGACCACCCACACTTTCCGGCATGACACATGATTGATTGATTGATTGATCTGAGAACATACTGTAACTGTATAACGCGGTCTGTACCTGAGAACATACTGTAACTCTATAACGCGGTCTGTATCTGAGAACATACTGTAACTCTATAACGCGGTCTGTATCTGAGAACATACTGTAACTCTATAACGCGGTATGTATCTGAGAACATACTGTAACTCTATAACGCGGTATGTATCTGAGAACATACTGTAACTCTATAACGCGGTCTGTATCTGAGAACATACTGTAACTCTATAACGCGGTATGTATCTGAGAACATACTGTAACTCTATAACGCGGTATGTATCTGAGAACATACTGTAACTCTATAACGCGGTCTGTATCTGAGAACATACTATAACTCTAAAACGCGGTCTGTACCTGAGGAATAACATTCATTCTTTCTCATAGTTAGTTTGTTAGTTAGTCTTTCCTCTTGAGCCTAAGGCGGCGCATAGGGCAGAAGTTCTGTCTCTCCATGCTTGGCGGTTCGCTGCTACCTGTTGTAGATCTTGGATATTTACTTGGCCATTGAATGAGCCTTCTCTAATGATGGTTCTACGCAGGGTCTCTCTTGGTCTTCCCCGTTTTCTTTTCCCTACTGGTGACCATATGAGGGCTTGGTAGGTGTCACAGTCTTAGATCTCTAGGGGATCTGAACTCGGGCTCACACAGGCAACAAACTCCGTTAGATACAACATAGCAACATTTATTTATCTAATATATACAGTGCGCTGGCGAAGTGGGTTTTGACAAGCCCGCACTTGACAAGTTGCGTATCACAGAGGTTTTACATCACACATGATTATAACAAACAATTCTAAGCAACTATCTAGTATATGTCTACGACCCTTAAATACACATGGGTCTGAACTATCAAGTCCCCCTAAGGTAAGCCCTGTTGCTTCTCCGATGTCCAGTCTGTCTCTGCCGTTTCACACGTGTCGCAATCCGACACGGGTGGTAACTCTATCCGAGTTTCTCGTGGACCCCGTAATCGGCGGGCCACATCAGTGTCCACGGGACAGTGGACACACTGACCAGTCCTTCGAGAAGGCTCTGGATTCTTCAAGCCTTCGAGTGACTCACTTCTTTCCCTTGAGCGGGAGTTTTAGCCCTTCGCCACTATCTCTTACTTTATGTTGGTTACCGCCCCTATGTGAGGCTGTGACAGTAGGGGAGTTTTGACTTGTCCATTCTGAGTACATGGCCGATGTAGTTCCAACGGCGTCTTCTTATGAAATTGGATACTGTATCTTGCTTAGTCTCTTGTCTTATTTGTGAATTGGTTCTGAAGTCTGTCCAGTGGATGTTTAGAAGTCTTCTAAGACATTTGTTCTCAAAATTGTCTAATTTTTTATCTAAAGCTACCGTTGATTTCCAACTTTCACATCCATACGTTAACACTGGAATCACACAAGAGTTGAAGATTTTAAGTTTTGTGTGTTTGCTGAGTGTCTTTGACTTCCAGATGTTTGACAGTTTATTGAAGGCACTAGATGCCAGTGCGATTCTAGATGATATTTCTGGTGTTGAGTCCCCTGTAGATGTCATTTTGCTTCCTAGGTATGTGAAGCTGTTGACTTTTTCAAGAACGTAGCTGTTCAATTTGGTGTCATCTGAACTGTTGGTAAGATCAATAGTCTTTGTTTTTGTGGTGTTAATTTGGAGACCAATTTGCCCTGAAACATTTTGGAGGTGGTTTATGTATATTTCTCATAACACGATCATTAACATCTACAACATTAATCTTGTCTTCAAAGCTCAATTTCCTAGAGCAAGCACTTTTAGTATTAGCATAGTTTTTCTATTATACTGTTACTACAGATTCCGTGAAAACCTCCAGAAAGTCTCTACTAAGGTTCTCTGAAAAATTCATACTGATCCGTTTCAGTGAGTTCTAACCCTTTGATTAAATCCAGAGGTTGCATTGAAAGACTACTGATGTTAGACGTTGTTTAAATTATATATATATATACACACACACACACACACACAGAGAGTTTTGTCCATCACACATGTTTCCAAGATAACACATCATATTTTACTCTGTTACTGCTTTATTGCTAGAGATGATCCTAGCCGAATCTCCACTGAGAACCTCGTCATGACAAAACAGCTCACGAAACGTCTGTCGGTATTTAGTACTCATGCTGTAGTAGAGAAAAATGTTTACGCTGGCGTTTGTTGCCTCAAAGACGAAGGTAAATGACCAAGCCACAAAGAAGATATTCACATAACTGCCAATGATGCTGAACTCTGGAACAAAGAATACAACCATTGACACAGCCACCCCGGGAATGTAACAGACGATAACAATGGCTGCCAGCAGCACCACCATTGTCACAGTTTTCTTGTCACGGTTTGAGGTAGAATTTTCTCTGTCCGCGCTAGCTTTCCGACGCCAGGAAGATTTCTGTTTCAAGCTGACAATTAGTATAACCGTGAATACGATCACTGCAGTGAAGGACAGTGTGCCCAGGAAGGAGTACATGATGAACACAACTCCTTCCATGCTCTTTCTATTACTGGTAAAAACCAGACCCAGTACTGTCCTATTCTTTTCAGGGACAAACTTCCAGTCAATATATGATGTGGCATATTCTGGGAAGAACGAGAACATCATTGTTATGTAGATGATACAGATGATCAACACTGTTCTTCTCGGGGTGACAATTTGTTTTATCTTCAGTGGCAAAGTGATACACAGACATCTCTCTGCTGTGATGAATACGGTGATCCAGCCTGTGATCCTCACGAAGCAGATGTGGGGGACTCCGCCAGTCAGATGCTGCATTTCTGGAGGGATCATAGGCACCCCAGATCTTTCAAACAAGGGGTTTAAGCACAGGACATACCACAGCAAAGCCATCAGGCTAAGAAGATCTGAAATAGCCAAACCCAGCAAGCTGATGTTCATGGTGTTTGAGAACCCTTGTTTGATGAAGACGATAATGTTTGCCACGTTGGTCACACAGCCGAAGACACTGATGAGGTTGACCAGCGCCACGAAGTTGACAAACATGTATATTTCTCTGGTTGTGTCACTGACAATTTGTACATGTATCACGTCTTGTTGGTTGTTGGACACGTTCACGCCACTCATTGTTGGCACATTTCTTAGTAATACACAGTCATCCTGTTCTGCACGCTCCTATTGGTTGACAGAGTATGTCTGTTAGTTACATGTACATAGAAGACTGCACCATATATATATATATATATATATATATATATATATATATATATATATATATATATATATATATATATATACACACATATATATATATATATATATATATATATATATATATATATATATATATATATATATATATATATATATATATATATATAGTGTGGGGTGGGGGTGAGTGCCTGCGTGCGTCTGTCTGAGTCTGTGTGTGATGCACTGTCTATAGTACAAACTCGAGAAAGTTAAGTTGTCCCACGATAGAGGAATACAATACTCCGATAGTTGTCAGATGGAGAAACATATTACAGTGGCCACTACTCAAGCGTGATGAATCAGCAGCAGAAAAACACACAAACCTACACATGTGTTTGATAGAACCTGAGGGGAATGTGAGCACGAGGATCCTGAATTCTCCTTGTTTGTATAAACCATAGCTAGTCAGACTGTCGGGTGTTACAGAATATATACAACATAGCTAGTCAGACTGTCGGGTGTTACAGAATATATACAACATAGCTAGTCAGACTGTCGGGTGTTACAGAATGTATACAACATAGCTAGCCAGACTGTAAGGTGTTACAGAATGTATAAACCATAGCTCGCCAGACTGTAAGGTGTTACAGAATATATACAACATAGCTCGCCAGACTGTAAGGTGTTACAGAATATATACAACATAGCTCGCCAGACTGTAAGGTGTTACAGAATATATACAACATAGCTCGCCAGACTGTAAGGTGTTACAGAATATATACAACATAGCTCGCCAGACTGTAAGGTGTTACAGAATATATACAACATAGCTCGCCAGACTGTAAGGTGTTACAGAATATATACAACATAGCTAGCCAGACTGTAAGGTGTTACAGAATATATACAACATAGCTCGCCAGACTGGTCTCAGTCGTGACAGAGTAGCATGTATTCGAATGAATGTTTTGTTTCATTAAATTGTTTATATTTTGACTACGATTAAAGAATTAGAAATTGATGACGAAGAAGGATCAGTTCTTAGCCAAACACATGCAACTAGCCACTCAGAAGCAAAAACAATCGTATTCAAGTGCATCGATTGGTTTGGAATGGAAAAGAAAGCAAATGCAACATAGATCCTGCTTGTGTCTAAGATACGGATTTTCTCCGCGCAGAAAGCTCGGGCCTCAAAGCCACAGAAGATGACATATTATATTCAAGTAACGTAGGTTTATAATATTACAATACGTTTCTTTACATTACCACTCTTATATTGAAGTTTATGTTGTTTATTTTGTAACATTGTATACAATATGTATGTATTATTCACTTTTAAAAGATTTTATATTCATATTCACTTTAAGCCTGCAGTGAAATCACGTACAAATGTAATAAAATATTTCTGTTATCCGTCTATTCGCGTCACAGCCCTAGTCCCGACGGTAACGGTTAATCGAAGTGTAACTGTATCTACATCACATGCACATGACTGATGGGTCTGTAACTATAAGGGTCATGAACCACCACCATATCTCAACAAGGTTACAGCCACCTTGCTTTTCACGGTCGATAGACTTTTCGATTTCTTGGACGTAAAGCTCATCCTGCAGGTATCTCTGGCTAAAGAATTAAGGTCTTTCGCTGTATATTCTCGTATATTCTCCGTCTTTCTCGTATATTCATGTAGAGTAACGCAGCTGCGCGAGATTCTGTAGCGGATCGCATCGCGTTGGCTACTTATTGGGGTATGTGAGCCGGTCGCTCAAAAAGCAATGGGGAACTACTGAGCGTAATTTTGCCAAGAAATCAACAACAGCGCGATAAAATGCTGGTGTTGACAGCGATGTCCTGTAAATAAGATATGAGGGAGAAAATGCTTGTCCTGCACCAGCGAATCGGTTCTTCTAATCTGAGGAGCATGCTGCGGACCTAACCCTCCTTCAGTGTCAGGACGGTCGTGTCGTCCATGAAGCCCTTCAGTGGCGACTTGTTGCACTCCTCCTCATCGACCGAGTTTTAGATCCTCTGCATAACCGGATGCCACATCCAGGATCACCTGCATAGCCATGACAAATAATATCTGCGAGACCGTACATCCCATGGCAATACCCACCTGCAGGTCGATCCATCTAGTCGTGAGCATTGATGACGAGAAGCGAAGAGAGAAACCCCAGTGGTACTATATGAGGATTGTTGTCTCCTCTGATACATGATATGTCTTGAGGGCTTGAAAGAACATCTGACATTCGGGACACTGACCCGTACGTGTTAGCCAGGTCCAACCAAATCATGCGGACATCTTCCCTCTTCGTCTTCGCTCTCTGTATTTCTTCCCAGATAATTGCACCATGCTCCGCACATCTGGTGACCCCGAAAATACCCTCTTGTGTACTGTTGTGTCAATCAATTCTGTTGTTCCTAATTAAGTAAGATGCGATTCTGCTGACTATGATTAGGGAGAATATTTTCCTCTCAACGTTCAGGAAAGAGATAGGACTGAGTTGGCTAATGCTGGTCGTGTTTTTCTCTCTACAAATGTAGATTCCGTTTACTTTCTTCCATTTCATGCTAATGTGTTTGTGCTTCCAAGCGGATCTCGGGATCCAATTGAGTCGCTTTGGGACATTCAGGCATCGTTTGTATACGGTGTACGGTACACCACTGAGGTCTGGTGACATTTAGTTAGTTAGTTTGTCGACAGATTATCCTCATTGCACATCGAACCATTCAGTTCATAAGTGCTCGGATCCCCTCCTCAGAAAATCCCGCAGTGTGTAGCGGCTCACGACACCAGTTCTGTGTTCTTTTATCAGTTTTCTGTGGCTTCCTGCATAGTGTTCGTGTTTGGCGACAAATCTATTAATTTGCTGTTCTCGCATCCTGACCATGGTTGTAGATTCATAGGTATCATTTGGTTCTTGCAAACAATTTACTTCTCATAAAGCATTCAGAATGGCAGCCTGGTCCATAGCGTTGATGCTCTCCACAGTAGCCTTACCTGCGAGCTTGTCAGCCAGCTCATTTCCTTGTACTCTCGCATGCCCTGGCACGAAAATGAAACTAATCTTTGCCAGCCGAGACCGTTCAAGAGTCAGCAACTACTCTCTTCAGATCCACCCCATCTCTATCTTCTTGAACATGCTCATTGAGTCGCTAAGGAAGCATGCCCTAGTGAAAGTCTGTCTCGAGCCATGTTAATGCTTTATTTACTGCTATGACTTCCATACTCAGACTACTTGTGGTCACAACAAAAGCACTAGAGTCCTCCTTCACAATTCTCCCTCCGGCCAGAGCCGTAAAGGCCCTTGAACTTTTCACACTAAGACCCTGCTGTGTAAATGGCAGCATCGCCGTCTAACGAATTCTCTAACGTTAACGCTTGTACTTCGGATTTTCTTGTCTGCATTTACCGCCTAGTTGGATGCAAACTGAAAAGGACGTACGGAAATCTGTTGGCACTTGTACCCACTCCTGGCCAGGTTCTAAGTCCTCAAGTGAACACACCTGTTAAAGAATGTCTTCGACTTAACCTATCCACGACCTTCCACTTTTTAACCTGCTGCCCTTAACCTTCTTAATTTCACTATGCAGTGGAAGCTGCGTGTTTGTATTGGCTCTGAGGTAGGCACCTGCTCTGCAAATTTGTATTCTGTCTTCAATGGTTGGAAAATCAAGAAGATAGCGCATCCCCTGCATGCTGTATCTCTTGTACATCCATAAGTAAAATAATAATACGCATAGCTTCATTCTGTATCCTTTCCATCCTTTCCATCTGCTTACGGCTGAGAGTCAGGATCGCCATCGCATACTCAAAAACAGACATGACCAGGCCATCGTATAGAAGACATAGATGGCGCTGCTTACAGGTTGCTGCCGCCATCACCCGCATCGCAGCCAAACCCCACTTAGCCTTTGTTATCACCTGGTCTATGTGCTCATTATAAGCAAGGCTTTGATCAAAACGTATCCCCAGGTAATTCATTGCCTGCTTTCTTTCCACAGACTCTGCACACAGATGTACAGTTGGTGTTGGAGTGTTGACAATATGATTATTCAAAGAAAACCATGTCACTGATGCCTTCGTTGGGTTTAACATTGCCCCAGATTCTACACACCAAGTGCTTATGCGATTTTGTTCGGTTTGTAGTTCCACAGCAACCCGATCTCTATACTTACCAAGACGATACACTAAAACATCGTCGGCATATGACATTGTCCTCTTTGGTCCAGTGAACTGCTCGCTGGTGATTCTCACAGTTTAGGCGTTGAAAAGCACCGGGGATAATGGTGATCCCTGTGGCAGGCCCGAATATATTGTTGTTGGTTCAGAGGTCCAACTGCCACATCTAAACACTACTTTCCGTTGGAAGAGGGCTGCCGCGATCCAACTAAGAAGGAAACAATACTATGTGTGTTTATGTATGTAACTGTCTCAGCAGCCTCAATGGGATCTCCAATTGATTCCCCGTGTTATACGCGTACAGCATTAGAATAGACCAATCATTTCTCTTCTTTAAATGTTTGTTAATACATGACACAGCATTACGGTGTATTTGTGTGTTTGTTATTTGACATATGTTGATGTGTGTTTGTGTGTTTGTTATTTGATTTATGCTGGTTTAATATAAATTATGAGACCAATGGTGCTATCTCTATGGTTTGATACGAATTATGTCCGTATTCCATAGTTGTAGGTTAAAGTGTATGATAGACATGGCCTATCTCTATGGTTTGATACGAATTATGTCCGTGTTCCATAGTTGTAGGTTAAAGTGTATGATAGACATGGCCTATCTCTATGGTTTGATACGAATTATGTCCGTATTCCATAGTTGTAGGTTAAAGTGTATGATAGACATGGCCTATCTCTATGGTTTGATACGAATTATGTCCGTATTCCATAGTTGTAGGTTAAAGTGTATGATAGACATGGCCTATCTCTATGGTTTGATACGAATTATGTCCGTGTTCCATAGTTGTAGGTTAAAGTGTATGATAGACATGGCCTATCTCTAAGGTTTGATACGAATTATGTCCGTGTTCTATAGTTGTAGGTTAAAGTCTATGATAGACATGGCCTATCTCTATGGTTTGATACGAATTATGTCCGTGTTCCATAGTTGTAGGTTAAAGTGTATGATAGACATGGCCTATCTCTATGGTTTGATACGAATTATGTCCGTGTTCCATAGTTGTAGGTTAAAGTGTATGATAGACATGGCCTATCTCTATGGTTTGATACGAATTATGTCCGTGTTCCATAGTTGTAGGTTAAAGTGTATGATAGACATGGCCTATCTCTATGGTTTGATACGAATTCTGTCCGTGTTCCATAGTTGTAGGTTAAAGTGTATGATAGACATGGCCTATCTCTAAGGTTTGATACGAATTATGTCCGTGTTCCATAGTTGTAGGTTAAAGTGTATGATAGACATGGCCTATCTCTAAGGTTTGATACGAATTATGTCAGTGTTCCATAGTTGTAGGTTAAAGTCTATGATAGACATGGCTAATGCAGACACTTTATTGGAGTGTCTAGTTGGTGCGTCGAAGTACCCTTGTTCCTGCAGCGAGGCGCTGTCGCTATTTGGAGGTGACGGGTTTGAATCCCGGTCGGTAACTATAGCATTCAAAATGTATGTTGTCTAGTGCGTCCTCTAGTCTCTACTTCCTTCTTCTCCTTCTGTGAGCGCCAAACAAAACTATGTGTGTTTATGTATGTAACTATCCAACTAAGAAGGTATGGACTTATCCTGAGTTCAAGAAGCTGAAACATTAACAAATCCAACGGCACTCTATTGTACGCATCTTCGAGATCAATCGCCGCAGCAAATGTTTCAACGCCTAGTGGAAACCTTCATAGACATCATGGGTAACAACTGCTGCATTGGTCTGGGTTTCTGTGTTTGGACGATACCCTCGAAGGGTAGGTGAGAAACAACCTTGCCTCTTTAGTGGTTTGATATTTTCCTGGCGATTAACTTCTCCAGCAGCTTATATTTTGCATGGTTATTATCCGGTATCCCTGAATTTGTGTGTGTTCTTTGCCAGGCTTCGGCAAGAAAATCAGATAGCCGTGTAACCACTCCTCCTTGATGCTAGCTCTTGATATGCTGTTATTGCACATATCTGCTAGTTCCAGGTACACATAATGATGTCGTCACACCTTATACCATCTGGCCATGGTGCGCTGTTTCTTGTTCGTCGAAGAACAGCCTTGATCACTTTCACAGTCGCCGTGTCTTCAGCTGCATATTCTTGGCCTTACACCTATCTGAGGTAGCCGCTTTGGCAAAATATCGGCCTCTTATGTCAGTCTGGCTGCTCAGCTCTAAATAGCGTTCGAAAAGGGCTTTGCCTTTATTCTCGTCAGATCTCTGCCAGATAAGGTCAGCGCTTTGGAAGTCAGGAACATTCTTATTCCTGACTACCTCATTCATACCTTTATGTCGTCGCCAGAACAATTTCAGTGACTTGTCTGTGCTTATTCTTTGACAGACCTCTGCCCATTTTTCACTTTTAACCATTTTAACCAGTTTTTTATGTATTTACTTAATTTTTTGTTTGTTTAAAAGCTAACAACGGTGTCCATCTCTCTTTCTAATTGCACAATACGACTTGGATGGGCAGCTCTGTTCTTCTTGGCGTTTTGCCATTTCCTTACAGCACTACGCTTATCCACCCAGGCCTTCTTCACCTCACAATTCCACAAAGGTGGCTGTTCCCAGCTTGTTTTCTTGCCATGATGATTTCCTGCGCTTGTCACGTCTTATTTTACTCACCACATCTTTTCCTTTACTGTCATACTTAAATGTCTTGACCGTTGACTTGTGCTGCCTGGTTTTGCCGTTCTCCACCAATATGCTGCAAGGGTGGTGGTCGCTGCCATGGTGCCATAGGACACCCCATCTACTACACTGTATGAGTGACGGGAGACACATCGCCAGGTCAATAACACTGTTCTCGTCACCTGGACGGCTTGCTGTCCTGGTGAGGCAGCCACTGTGACACAACTACAGGTCACTGTAATTCAAAGTGCCGCCTCGAGCTCCTTCCGCCTGTGTTTGGTAGAAATGTTACTCCATGATTTGCCTTAGCGTTGAAATCGCCTACAGAAAATGGCATTCCTCTCGTGACATAATATGTCACTCAAGCACTGCCATCTATGGGAATCCACACTCGCGTTACTAGGTATAAACAGTCACCAACACAAATGGTAGACCGGAGTGAACTCTCACAGCCTGTAAGTGTATCTCATCACTGTCCCACGTACCTGTGTCCAATTCCGAAACCACTATACTGCCTCGAATCAGAATCGCCATTCCCAGGCGTTGCCTGTTGTAAAAATATATGAAGCTGGCTATATGGAGTGTCTTATCACTCGTTTCCTGAAGCGCAACTATATCTTTCTTGTATGCCAGGCTTTCGGTCACGTTTTTTACCGCTGGCACAATTCCAAAATAGAATAGGCGGGTACTTGAGGCCCAGTCGTTCGCTTTGCGTCTGAGGCGTCTGGCACCGGACCTTTTACCTTGTCTCGTAGGTCGTGGACCGCTCCTTAAAAGTCGAAACGGTTTGTTTACCTTGTATACGGGGCACACACGCTCGTCCGCCATTTTGAAGAATCCAGAAAACAACACAGTAACCCAACACGCTACGGAAAACACTCAAGGATTGATTCGCTCAGATGCAGGAACTCCGTAGCAGCGGCGAAAATCTTAAAAAGAAACTTCTGGTTTATTTCCTAGCGCAGAAAGCACACGCACGAGATGAAATTATCCACCCCCTACGTTAAAAATGGAGCGGTTTTAACATGACACAACCGCCCTCTGCCACCTTGACTGGAAACCTCCAGGTCTGGTGCTAACTTGCGCGTATCTTCTTAACCACTGCCACGTCCTCGCTCCACAAAGGTTGCTTGGCGTTGAAACCCACTGTTGGTTTTCTTCCCCCCCCCCCCTCCATCTCTCCGAGTGGAACGCCCGAATGAACATCTGAATAAGTCTCCAAAAGATGTTCTTCCAGCTATTTCCTTATATTGAGGCTGCCATATCTTCGCTGCTTGAAAACGTCTCTAGGAAACTGGTATGGTCCGGGGAAGAATTTTCTCGTGCCTTCCGTATTCTCTGTCTGTTCCTGCAGAAACTTTTTGCTCGACATGTTTTCCAATGTTGCCACACCCGGTGCATGCCCTGTTCCTTACTATCAACTGCGGAATTAAACCGTTTGGGAGCAGCATTCTTCTGCGCCCTTAGCTTCTCGATAAGCGTTTGCCGCTTGCTCTTCTGTGGACTAACTACTTATTACCTGATACTGGTACCAAATTGATGCAAGGAGTGAAGGTACACGATCTCTCCGAATGTATGATTCTAGCGATATTTGTTTCAGGTAATCCTCTAAAACTTGGGACACAGTACTATAGAAATTCGACCATGCCTCCTTCTCAGTAACGGAAGGGAACTTGCTATTTACCCTAGATCTGTCAGAAGGGTGTTGAAGAGCGTTACAAGGGCCATCAACTTGAATATTGTCACCTCTACGGGGTTCTGCTTGGCTGAGACCACCGAATATATTACCCTCATTGACGGCGCGATGTCTTTTCTCCTGTGACGTTCTCTCGCATTTCTTCAGCCCATCATGAATTCGCATTTCCCTGCAGGTGGCAAAGCTTTAACCATGAACTTACTGTCAGTCCGGTCGTATGGCTGGAGTCGTAGTGGGATTTCGGTCTGGATCATCATTGTGCCGTCACTTGAGGAACCATCAGACTTCTCTCTTTCAGAGGATCCTAGACATGCACATTATACAGCATAAGCAGTTGTTATCTCGGTCTGCTGTCGACTCCGCTGTTTCACCAGTAGATTCAGTTTCATAGCTGCGCTCAATTTGCCAGTCTTTCAAGGGATTTATTGCGTCTATCCATATTGTCTGGTAGACTGAGGACACTTCAGTGGTAAAACTCCGCCGCAGAGCAAGCATGAAAGGATCGTCGCAAGGTCCCCCTTCCCACAATGGTTGGAACCTCTACCTTCCTTACATTCTGTGTGGGTCATGAATCAGGGTGTCTTTCACCTGTCGTGCGTTCGTATCCTATTTCCAGACATGTATGTCATTTATTAATTATCCCATTAATGCTCATTGTGCCTGCTCCCAAGCCAGCTCTCCCTCGAGGAGGAAAACATCCCTCATTGGGTGATTCGAGTACTCGCACAGATTCTAGCATGTTTGGTCTGAAGAAATCAAATCCTTCCCCTGAGTTTCGCCTCTGTCGCGCTTCCACGTCGGCGGTTCACTATACAACAGTGTTGCCTTCTTCGGACCTAGTTCATGGCTCATGGAGTTGAATTGAGTTGAGTTAAGAATCGACATCAATGCACTCAGGACATTCCCATACGCGCTCCGTCCCCTCGTTCAACAGCCATCGAAGCGTCATACCACTCGTCGTTCCCACCGCTATCTGATTAAAAGTTCTCCTGGTCTTCCCTCTCAGTTTTGAGATTCTTCCAGAACGCCTGCCGATCTCCCGCAATTTCATTCTTTCCACATACGGGTTCTAAATATGTTCCTCCGCCTTCTCCAGCTGGTCCGACCAGCGGACGACCACCACCCCTTGCCTATAGACAATCTGCCGCCAAGAACCGCATTCCCTGCTAGCCTATCCACCTGTTCATTCCCCCGCACCCCCGAATCGCCAGGGCAAAATATCCATACAATTCTCACAATCTGTGACCTCTGATGCGACGAGAGCCATTCCACACGAAACATTCCTTTCTTCACCTTACTTAGCATACTCTTTGAATCCGTAATGAACACAACGTGTGTTGCAGTGGTCTCCTCTAGCCAACCGTATGCCGCGGTTACTGCCTCCACCTCCATTCTCATGCTATAGGTCGTAGTCTCATATGCCAGACTCTCCTTTTTTAAGACTAGCCCATTAGCCTTTGCAATAAAGCCACAACCACTACGTCTGTTTCTCACCACTGACCCGTCGGTGTAGATGACTATGTCACCTTGATGTGTGTTATTCTGCACTTCAAACTCAGTGCGGCCCGCGGCCCATTCTCTGCACTCACAATCCAGTGTTATTGTTACATTGTGCCAGTCCGTCATGTTTTCCGGAACTTCAACCCACTCTCTTTCACGATTAATAGTCTCTAGATCACCTATCAGACGTATAGAATGTTCTGCCTGTGCCATCCAGGACCTGCCTCGTCTTAGTCTATTACCCTTGACTATATCCATGGCTGCATGCAGCGGGTGATCCCTATCTGCGGCAACTCTCAGGTACCATTTGGTCTGAAGGACTCTATGTCTATCCGTCATTGTTGGTAGTGCCAGGATATGCCTCTTGCATATAATTGGTGTGTCCTTTGTGCACTCCAGGATTAACCGCATGGCAGCATTCTGTATGCGCTCCAACCTTTCAAGCTGGCTCTTTGATACTGTCAGCAGCTGCAAACCATACTCAATGACAGAAATTATTAACTGCTGAAAGAGCCTGTACAGCATCCTCTGATCTACCCCAGTTGCTACCATAGCCCTCAATGCATTAAGCCCCTAACAGCCTTCACCACCAAAGCCTCCACATGATCCTTAAAAGACAAACACCTGTCAAAGGTGATACCCAAGTACTTCAGTTTACTCTCTCGACTAAGAGGACATTCATTCAACATAATACCTGGCACATCTTTCTTGACGATCCGGTTATCCAGGGAGTACCACACAACCGATACCTTGTCTGGGTGTATAATGGCCCCTGCGTCCCTGCACCACTCTGCCACCCTATTTACTGCCAACTGTAAGAGGTTCGCCAAACTTACCCTGTCACTGCCCTGTCTGTACACTAACACATCATTTGTAAATGTCAAGATTCTACCCACACCTGGTGTCTCAATAGCTGCGACATTGCTGGTGTAGACATTAAAGAGCAACGGGGACAAGATCCCTGCGGCAACCCAGGTGTTATAGTACAGGGGTCAGAAGTCCAGGAACCCATGCGCAGTGCAACCTTACGCTCATAAAAGACCGCCGCAACCCATCTAACAAGGCAAGGGCAGACCTCCATGTCCAACAGTGTGTGTATCAACCGATCATACCTAACCCTGTTATACATATCCTCCAGGTCAAGAGCTACCGCCACTGTCTCCTGTTTATCCTGGAAGCCATCGTAGACATCAAATGAAAAAGTTGCAGCATTGGCATAGGTGTCCTTTCCAGACCGGTAACTCCCGAGTCCTTGGGGAAGCAGATTACGACTTTCCAAATGTTACTGGAGCTTGCGTGCTACTATCTTTTCGAGGACTTTGCCATACGTGCTTTGCAGGGTTATGATTCAGTATCCATTAAGTCTGGAGTGATCCTTACCTGGCTTTGGGAGTGGGACCAGGTAGCTATGCAGCCAATCGTGGGGTATTTCCGCCGTATTGATACTTAGGTTGAAACAAAGAGCCATCTCCTCCACGTCCCCATCATTTATGTTCCTCATATGGGAGTACATAACCCTAACCGGACCTGGCGATGTGTCTTTAGCCCATCTTCGGTACCCGTCTAATATCCTATACCTTAATCTTACAGGCCTCCTTCCTAGTGACCCGTGACAAGGCCTCTCTGACGTTATCTCCGGAATCACACATATATGCTCGTCTCTAGAAATCTAGCTCTCCCTATCGGCTGCTTGTTTATGGATTAGGCCTCCCAACCTCCGCCGTTCTCTGCTCGACAGTTTACACAACATTAGCTGGGGGTTTGACTGCGGTCGACATTTCATTGATTTAGGTGACTGCTACAATTCGGTGTTTAGACTACATTGCAGAGTCCCAGTCTCAAGTGCACCGCTACCGTTTGGGGGGATGGGTACAGAGTGGACACGAGACAGTAGCAGTTCTAGATCTTAGATGCGAGATTGGTTAGTTTCAATGTTAGAGAAACAACAGTGAAAGAATACCTTTATGAACCACTGCATGCATTAAAGCAGACAATGATGTGTATACAAAAGGCAACATTGCAGATATAGACTTTCAAGCGAACGAAAGAATAGGGGAAGACGGCTCAATACTGCCTGACCGGACATCGTGACCAAGTAACAACTTTACAGCCACACACCATGACATGATGATACAATATAATTAGAAACCATTGGAAGACCCAGCGACAGTTTAGTCAGCTTGACACAGCGTCATTCAGCATGCCATACAGACGCAGTTATCAGCATCAAATATAATTAGATTGACAGAAAATAATCCATACATTTTGTCTGATGTGTCGACTATAGGTAAAGGTAGGAATATTGATGATAATATTATCATTGTAAAACGGCGGCATGGAAACCGGGCCTCCTATGTTATTAAATGCATGTCCATGACTTCCGACAGTCATTATATAGAGTGTGACATTGGTCACAGCTCGAGTAGCAAGACAACAATATGACAGATGTCGCTCATCTCGCGTGTGTACGCGTACAACTGAAGGAACCTATTTCACACACGAGCGTATACTTAGGCTGTTACACACAGGGAGATAATTGCTTGAAACATATTTACTAAAGGTCACCTCTTAAAATAAAGAACATGTGCTTGCTATGTAATTACTACTGGCACCGTGTCTTGACAAATGACAGTTTGTTAATTGTGTATAAACAAGGCATAATAACCGCCCCAAAGCATAAAGCTTGGTTAAATTGTACAGACCATGTGTTGAACATGCGGCATGCAGCATGATCTCTCTCTCTCTCTCGCCCTGCCAAGTTTACTCCAGAGGAAAGGTAACACCAATCCATATATAAAGAAGCACATCATATACCACAAACCATTCACATTGTCAGTGATAAGAAGAATCATTACGCCCATTACGCGTTTGATGCGCTTTATTTTAACACATCGCTGTAAATGTGGACTAATGTGTCAACAAGCAAAACTAAACCCCGTGCATTCACATAAATGTGATTTTCTAAATAGACATCGACACGCAGAATGAGATATGGTTACCAGCAGAATACAATCACCGTATGGTAACCGCATGATGAGAAGCAATCAAATATGTTCGTAATTCTAACACAATATACCCTATTCGCCTCAATCAGCAGAGAAGAGTCCATTGCTGTATTTTACGTATTCACCACAATTATCTATCTATAAGTCGACACAAATTTCTTGCTATTATAATGCGCTTTTAAATCGATCATTGTATTTAGCCGGGTGAGGTTTGATCAAACTGCCTTGCGGGTATGTGACAGCCGATTGCCACAACGGATGTTTATGTGGCAGTAATCGGGGAATTACCTGTGAATGAGTTTAGGGTGAGTCTGGAGGACGCATTAAGAGCACTTGAAGCCAAAGACATGCCTACAGGCCGCGACAAATTGGGTCTGACAGACGGGTGCCACGTGAGTGTCACATTAGAGCAGACGGACTTGATACACAAATAATACAACAAATGGGGTGTGACACTAAACGGATTTTGTGACATTATTTAGGGATTGAAAAACAGTAGAAGACAAGAAGCCAAACCGACAGAGGGACAGAATAACAAACGGCTACGTAAATAATTAGACAGACAGACAGACAGACAGACAGACAGACAGACAGACAGACAGACAGACAGACAGACAGACAGGCAGGCAGGCAGGCAGACAAGCAGGCAGGCAGACAAGCAGGCAGGCAGACAAGCAGACAGGCAGACAGGCAGACAGACAGACAGACATGCAGACAGGCAGGCAGGCAGACAGACAGACAGACAGACAAGCAGACAGACAGACAAGCAGACAGACAGACAGACAGACAGACAGACAGACAGACAGACAGACAGACAGACAGACAGACAGACAGACAGACAGACAGACAGACAGACAGACAGACAAGCAGACAGACAAGCAGACAGGCAGATAGGCAGACAGACAGGCAGACAGGCAGGCAGGCATGCAGGCAGGCAGACAAGCAGACAGGCAGATAGGCAGACAGACAGGCAGATAGGCAGACAGACAGACAGACAGACAGACAGACAGACAGACAGACAGACTCTTTAGATCACGTGACGATCTCAAGGTGTAGCCAGATTGGTTAACACAAGTTGGACATTGTTGGCCAGAGTCCGGTGACGACTCGTAGCCCTAGTACCAGGTCATGGTGTATGGCCATCTGAGCATCTGACTAATTGTTAGTTCATTAAGTTGGTAGTTAGATCACTGCATGGTTTTTTAATGCATTTAAACCTATTGATATTGTGTGTGTGGGTAGAAATGTAGATCTCGAGACACTAAAACTAAGCGCAGTAGCCACGTCGGACCGATCTGTGACTCATATACAGTTGTTATTGTAATTGTGTTCAGTAGAAGTAATGGGTAGTATAGTGTTCATATTTACACGAGCTCAAACAGTGCCGAAGTGCGCGAGTCAAGAGAGGCACGAGCCAAACATTTACAGTCATGTTAACAGGTGAGAAGATCAGATCTACAGTAGTTTTAATATGCAATGGACCGGTCAAGGTCACAATCCGAGGATCGTATTCCTGGGATCGACACTGCTAAAAAAAAATCAGTGAACACCCAGTAACAGCAGATACAGCAGATGATGATCCTGACACTTAAAGGGCAGTGCCGTGCTATGTTACAGAGAGGCGTCGATCAGGCGGCACCGTAAGAGGCTTCATAAGGGGGCGGCATGTTTACAGAAAACAAAATGTAAGGGGCGGCATTTCGAAGACTTACATCTTACTGAGAAAATCTACCGCCCGTGCCTGGACACTTTATATGTAGATTGTCTGCGCTTATAAGTAATCAACGGAGCTTCACAAGCTCGAAACATCGGGTTCGAAGTCAGTCGCGAAGCATTCTGGAGCACATAGCTTTGTGTGGATTTTCACAATGGTATAAGCGTCTGACGTTTAGGCAACAATGGCAAATTGCTCAACTTAACATTTCCTAACCAATTACAAACACACAATACATAACGGGGTAGGTTAGGATGTCGTGTTGAGGAAAAAGACCAACTTGAACAAAACGTAGATTGGTGTAGAAATATGTGGGATGCAAACAGACTGTACTAGCTGTGTGATGCTATAACTTGTTGATGTACATTGATCTTCATAATCACACTGCCGTCCATGTTATCGTTTGGAATAATGGCGCCTTATCCACACATTATTTTCGCAACGGGAGATTGGCAGAATTAAGATGATAGTTAAGATTTAAGATAATTCATTATGAAATCCTACAACACGGCGATTCTTCCAGGCCATTAACGGGTCACTCCGGCTCAGCGGGGCTCGCTAGGCTAATGACCTGGGGTTCATCTTGTCTACACCAAGATTTTACTGTCAACTCAAAGTTACAGTGGCTCCTGGAGACAATCCAAACTGGTCTCTCCCATGGTTGTCTATGACCAGCTAATGAACCCAGATGTAGTTCACTTGTCTCTATAAAATACCTGTTGACTTCACCGAGGCTACTCTATTTTGGGGGACACCGCTATATGTACAGTCCGCCGTGGATTGTCTGCAACACCGTGTAAGTGTAAGGACATTTGTTGACCAACCATTTGAAATCCTGTAGAACAATACAAAGAATAGCGTTATTTGCTAAGGAACCAAGTTCCACACAGGCATGAAAACGAAAGGATATATTTGTTTATTACAAACAGAAGTGTATTTGTTTCTATTAAACAACGTAAACAGTGGATGTGATTCTTTTCAACGGAAACGAGTCAGTAATTGACGCAGACGATCGTATTATCGGAAAATTTCTCTGACCTAATATGTTAATTAGACAAAGAACATGAATTTGATTCAACACATGAAAAAACGCAGACACGACGTATAGAATCTGTGTGTTCTTGTAATTGCTTATTTGCTTTGATATTTTTAAAAGAAAAACGATGTTGGGAAAGTACATTTTAAATGTTCACGTAACAATTTGTGATGTATAGATTTACATTAAGTAAACAAGAGTCAAACAACGGGCGAGCACTGTAGTGTTGGCAAACAAGTGTAGCAGGAAAGAGGGGCAGATCTGAAGATCACTCGATCCCCGGATTGATAGTAACGTGTATGGTAAATTAAAAGTAATTATCAATGTCATTGGCAGAAAAAATCATACGCGAGACCTACAAGAAACAAATGAAAAATGTAAACTTATTAGAGACAATGAGACGTAGACATTCACTATTGTTTAGTACGGGTATGAGGAAGACATGAACTAGACAACTTAATGACAACTGGCCAAGATTGAGAGGAAAAGAACCAAGGGGGAGGCAGAGAGATAAATATGTGCAAGTCTTGGCCAGATTACACAATCAAGACAGGAATACAAGTGGCATCCAGGTGATCGTGTGAGCTGGCAAAACCGCGCTAATGACCGCCCACACCTGTCTGCAAGGCACATGATGATTATGAATTGCCATTGTCGAAGAAGTGCTACTAAATCCCTGCCATCCAGTCTTTGCATACAGTCAATGGGGTTGCGGTCACTGTAGTGTTCTATTGTGTGAGATAGCTTATGTATGCTGTTATGTATCGTAAGTTGTGCTTAAACAATATCAGTCTGCAAAGTCAACTTGTTATACGTACTGACCAATGCAATAGATAACCAGAAGCTCGGACATGTTAATAACAAGGAACAGCGACTTGGAAATCCGATAAACGTTAAAGTCCCGAGCAGACTTACCCACTTTAAAACATTGTTATACTCACATGATTGCTGATTCCGCCTGGTAGAGGCTACAGAGGTTTCTGATAAGAATATCGCATGGACTAGGGTCCTCATCTGCAGAGCGTAAATTCCTGGAAGGACATGTGTTGCTTAATAAACTCGGAACAGCAAGTTCGCCTCCTACGTCATACACAGTTAATGTTATGTTAAGTGTTTGCTACAACAGTTTGCCAACGAAACATTCAATCTGAGCTAATCTATCATCAGTAAACATCAATATTAAATAATAACAGACTAGAAAACATTCTGGACCAAGTACACATAATAACGTAATGACATTGTAGCAGCTTGCTACGGGGGTGAGTTTCATGATCTAACTAGGAATACGACTAGTGCCTATGTGGCTGCCAGGTTGAGGATATTGATCCATGGTAAAACATACACGCCAGTGGTCAAGCAATCACGTGGACAATCGGCAGCTACTGTGACGAACCGAATCAAGGCATTCAAGGACAGCTGGACTGGCAATCGTGCATCCACAGGTTTTAGATATTCCTGTGCCAACAAACGAACCAATTCCCTTTGGGAAGTGTAAGGGTTAACTATTTGTTGTAGTCATCTCGGAGATAATCTAGTAGATTAGAACTATGGGAGTAGGTTTATGTCATATAAAATATATGTTGCTTTATTTTAGCTATCCATAGATAGATGGCTATTTTAAATTCCCAGCTTATGAAGTCTTGTTTCACTATCGCTAGATAGCTAACTCAAGCTCTTCAGAAAGCAGATTCAGTTAAGTCTGTGTTATCTCTGTTCAGTCTAACATATCTGTGACAATTCTATTGTGCACTCTGTGGGTAATATCTAAATATCAGTTGAATTAGCTCCATGCTAGCCTACTTGTGACCAGCTTACAGGGGAAGCGAACCAATTCCTACCATTAAACAACAGTGATGTCAACTTGACGTACAACAGACAACACGATTGTAATGACGTAATAAATATAAACACGTCATACAGCAGAAATGTGCTGTCGGTATGTGCGGTATTTAGACCAGTTCATTTTGAAGGATTAAATGGCCAATTTTTCCCTCCCTTGGAAAGCGTGGAGAGATGACATCGAACCCACGTGCGACCGCGCTCAAGCTATTGCCAAGGTAACGTCCTAATCGTTACACCAACGCCATTACTAACATAAAAATATCAGCACTGTGCAAACATTAACAAACTAACATCTCTTGCTTGCAGTTGAGAACACAGCCAGGCTGGATAGACCAAACAATACACTTAAAACTACTGAATGGAGTGTTCCTAAAACTGGGAAAACATTCATCAACTAGCATACATAGGTAATGACTGATTTAAACAGGTATTCTCTCAGGCCATTCAGATGGAGTCTTCTGTCTATTCTTCTTCTTCTCCTCCTCCTCTTCCTTCTAGTCCTGCTGCTGTTCCTTCTTTTTCTTCGTCTTCTTCTTCATCGCCGTCGTCGGTCACCCGCAAACTTTATTTTCGACGTGATTACGTTGTGCTTGTTTACAGCAGAGCTGCGACACATGTGCCTTTCAATAGATACATCTAGTTTCTTCAGACACGTGTTGACCCAGATAGCCTTCGCAGTAGCTGAAATCTGTCAATAACGAAATACCTACATCACAAGGTAGTTAAACTTTGATGATAGTGGCATGCCTTAACCAACAGGTAATTGAACTCTGTCGATAGGGTAATAGCTGCATCACAAGGTAGGTGAACTCTGTCGATAGAGTAATAGCTGCATCACAAGGTAGTTAAACTTTGATGATAGTGGCATGCCTTAACCAACAGGTAATTGAACTCTGTCGATAGGGTAGTAGCTGCATCACAAGTTAGGTGAACTCTGTCGATAGGGAAATACCTACATCACAAGGTAGGTGAACTCTGTCGATAGGGTAATAGCTGCATCACAAGGTAGGTGAACTCTGTCGATAGGGAAATACCTACATCACAAGGTAATTGAAATACATACACTGTAAGGCAACTTCACCAACTTAGGCCTAATCCCAGGAAGTCTGTATGTACTCTGATCTATATGTACTGTGATCTATATGTGATGTAATCTATATGTGCTGTGATCTATACATACTGTGATCTACATGTACTGCGATGAGACATGCCATGATTACACAATAGTAACTTTCCGAGGATGTGTAGTTCCGGTATAGCTCTTGCACATGCAGCTGATGTCTGCGTTTAGAGAGGGTGTCGAAGTAACGTGTTGGGAGGGGCGTTTCTAGACTAAACAGACTGCGATTTACACCATTTTCTGGGCTAAAACGACCGGACGCCCATTTATCGGAATTAACATCGGCCTTCTAAAGGACTCGCTGGCCATCGAACCAGCCAGCCAAACAACCATCCAGCCAGCCAGTCAACCAATCAAACAGCTATCAGCTAACCAACCAACCATCTTCGATATGGTGATAGACCTAACATGGCACAAGAATGGCATTAGATGACACACATGACCTGGCCATCTTCTAAAGAAATGAACTTGAGTGCGGCCAATACGAAATAATGGAATTTACACATCTCCAGCACATTTCACTAAAAAATTAAAGAAAAAAAAAACACTATATGTATACATGACGGCCTGCGTCTGCCTGTCTGTCTTGTACTTGTGTGTTTGTGTATGTATGCGTTTACTTACGTGTGTACGTGCTTATGTATGTATTATGTATGGGTGGATGGATGGATGGATGGATGGATCGATGGATGGATGGATGCTTGGATGGATGGATGGATAGATGTGTGTGTGTGTGTGTGTGTGTGTGTGTGTTTGCGTGTGTGTGTATGTGTTTACTTACGTGTGTACGTGCGTATGTATGTATCATGTATGGGTGGATGGATGGATTGATGTTTGGATGGATGGATAGATAGATGGATGTGTGTGTGTGCGTGCGTGCGTACGTGTGTGTGTGTGTGTGTATGTGTGAGACAGACAGATAAAAACAGTGTGTGTAAGAGAGTATACGGGAATAGGCAAGCTGCTGGAGAAGTTAATCACCAGGAAAATATCAAGCCAGCTATAGATGCAAGGTTGCTTCCCATTTAACCTTGGAGGATACCGTCCAAACAGGGGAACCTAGACCAACGCAGCAGATTTTGCCCATGATGACTATGAAGGTTTCCACTCAGGCGTTGAAACATATGCTGCGGCGATTGATCTTGAAGATGCGTACAATAGAGTGCCGTTGGATTTGTTAATGTTTCAGCTACTTGACCTCACGATAAGTCCATGCCTCCTTAGTTGGATCCCGGCAGTCCTATTCCAACGGAAAGTAGATTTTAGATGTGGCAGTTGGACTTATGAACATCCATCAATATATCCTGGCCTGCCATATGGATCACCATTATCTTCGGTGCTTTTCAACGTGAGAATTACCAGCGAGCAGATCACTGGACCGGGGAGGACATTGTCATATGCCGACGATGTGTTAGTGTATCGCCAGGGTAAGGATAGGGATCGGGATGCTGTGGAACTACAAACCGAACTAAATTTCATAAGCACTTGGTGTAAGGAGTTGGTACAAGGGGGCCAACATATTTCTGTACGTCTTTTTCAGTCTGCGTCTAACTACACAGAAAATTCAGACAAGAAATTCCGGCTGCTGTAGAGGAAGAAGTACAAGCGTTGATCTTCGAGAATTAGTTAGACGGTGATGCTATCATTTACACAGATGGGTCGGTCGTTCGACATGTGAGAAGTTCATGGGCCTATACGGCTCAGGTCGGAGGGAGAATTGTATAGGAGGATTCTGGTGCTTTTGTTGTGATCTCACGAGGCGTGATTATGGAAGTCATGGCATTATGTAACATGGCTCGAGACACAGACATTCACTAGGGCATGTTTCCTTAGTGACACAATGAACATGCTCAAAAAGATAGAGATAGAGAGTGGTTATTTCTCTGGGGCGGTCTCGGCTGGTAAAGATTACTTTAATCTTCGTGCCAGGGCATGCGGGAGTACAAGGAAATGTGGGGGTTGATAAGCTCGCAGGTAAGGCTACTTACTGTGAAGTGTGGAAGCGCCGTGGTCCAGGCTGACATTCTGAATGCTTTACGAGAAGTAAATGCTCTGCAAGGACCAAATGATGACTTTGAATCTACAACAATGGTAAGGATGCGAGAACAGCAAATTAAAAGAGGTGTGGCCACAAGACCACTACGCAGGAAGCCAAAGAAGATTGATAAACCAACGCAGAACTAGTGTCGTGAGCCGCTACACGCTGTGGGATTTGCTGAGGAGTGGATCAGAGCACTTATTTACTAAATGGTTCAATATGTTATGAGGATGACTTTCGACTAACTAACTAACTAACTAACTAACTAACTAACTAACTAACTAACTAACTAACTAACTAACTAACTAATTCTTTTAGCTAGTGTGTAGGCGTGTGTTTCTATGGTCAATCAATTACTGGGGATTATTGTTTTATTTTACCCGACTCTCCTTCTTGTTTATTGTCAAGCAAAATATTCAATGGGGATGACATGTTCAATTTGTTCAATGTTGACATTCTTTTGTATTGTAGTTTTTCGTGTGTATGCTATGCTTCTTTTCTCAACATTTTGGAATAAAAATATTATTATAACTTTGTCAAAACAGCATCACGGGGTTCAGAATTAGATATCAAGAAAGCATGTAAAATAAAAAAACATAGAAACACGCCGGACCGGAGAGATGGCTATCGTTTATTAAAAATATGTAATCGGGAGCAATGATCGACTGTCCCATGTGTGTCCTGTGCTCTCTCATTCTTCCCTTTATTTCTATAACCAATACCCTCGAACTCAACAATGTATTACTGCCGTCTATCTATATTTGCTTCACTGTTGCTCGCAGGTATTGGGCTTTCTCTCCAGCTTGGGCTTTATATGGGCGGTCTGTGGTTTTTATGTGGTCATTACTGTTGCTGGGTTATACCTGTAGAGCTGTTCCACCACAACACGTGATCCAGACTCCTCTATCAAGTGATTAAACGTCAGTTCTGTTTGGAAAGAGCCACAGTGAAGACTAAACTCACAAACGCAACAGCGCGGCCTGCTAATGGGCCAGGGTATTACCCAGGAAATAAATGGTGAAAGGTGGGACTGGAAATAAAGAGATGTGGAAGCATAATAAAGACGTTTACTACAGGAGTCTACGCTATGCAGTGAGAGACTCTTCACTACTGTGGTAGGAGATCTTACATTGATACGATGTACATTTCAGTTTATGACAGATGACAGCAATAATATAAGATGTATTGTTACAAGGTATTGACATAAATAAGGTAAACTAATATCACACGCCATGTAGCCAGACAGTGCATGTCACAAGCCAAGCTAAGAAGCCAATTACAGACGTCATCGTTTTCTTTCTTCTTCACCCCTCTTTCCAAGGGAGTATGGGACACTTTGGTGTTCACCTCACAGGTAAGTGATTGCTCTCACATCATTTGTTCGTGCAGGGTGTTCTCTAGACGGGTTCCATTCTAGGTATCGGGCTACACCAGCTCCGAGGTAATCTCCCATTGCTAAAAATTGTGCCAAATGCAAAGCTTTGTGGGGCAGATGCAGTAGCATAGTGGCTTGAAGCTGATGTGCAGATCCGGTGGTAATGGGTTCGAATTCTCGTCTATACGGATGTCGTATCCTGGTGCCGCTGACACAGAAAGATCACTTTGTCTAACGAACGAAACTAAAATGAAGATTTCCCACAAAGATTCCAGTTAAAGAATGATGTATGCTGAAACCTAAGAAAATACGACTGTTAGAAGACTTAATGTGGCAAAGGAAAGAGACTTCTAAGCAGAAAGTATAACCAGGAAATCCGAGCCTAGAAACAATCTCTACAAGACTTAGCTAGCCAATTGTTGGTGAAAGATATAAGTCTCAGTGATCCCACAACAATGGAGATCCTGGTGGTTTATGTTGTATTAATGCTTCATGTTACTTAAGTAAAAAGTACAATCTACCAATAGAATAAACCCACGATGTGGATACAGTTAATTTCTTAGATAGACACCTTAGATAGACTTTTAGAACTGGAGTTTAGCTCAGACTGCTGCGTGATGACAAATTACCGGGCCTTACAGATTCGCACATCTGTTCTTGGGTACATTCTCATGGTCTGGATAACTGACAGCATCATTTGTGTAACATTTTGCAGTAGCATAATTTCAATCTCACAGGCTTGCATTTTATCGATGAAGGACATTACAATGACCTCGTTAGCATAGTATGGGTCTTTCACAGTGAGCTCTATATCGTTATATCATGTAGACATTTATTTTTTTAAGTTTTACTGGCATGTTGGGTACAATTTGTAATTTTCAATTGCTGCAACATTTTTAACATGCATAAATTGCCCCTAGACTTCCTAGTGCTCGCCCTTTGTAGACTTCACTACACAAGAGTCAATAAAATGTTCGCATAGCCTTTACAGGACATCGCTGTCAACATCTGCATCTTTCAACTGATTGCTGATTTCTTGGCAAGATTACGCTCAGTAGTTTGCCATTGATTTCTGAGCGACTGGCTCACATAACCCGTAAGTTACCGACGAGGTAAGAACCGCTACCGATTCTCGCCGTCGTCACGTTACTCACGAGAGTATACGGGATTACGGAGGAAGTCGCTAACCCCTAGTCCAGGGAGACCGGAAAGAGACAATAGGGACAGGTGATTTCTTTAGACAGCATGTGTCTTTGTAAACATTGCCTGTCCTATTCCGGAACCAGTACTTTATTAGCCTGAGTCAGACACCACAACCTCTCAGCCAGACATCTAGAACTCTTAAACTGTAACAACTCAGACAATGACATTTCACTTTCACAAGCACTGCTGAACCCAGTAAGGATCATGTAGTGGGTTATTTGAGGAATCTAGCTCTCATCATAGCGTGGAACCTCTCTCTCATCATGGCCTGGAGCATAGCTCTCATCATGGCCTAGAACCTGACTCTCATCATGGCATGGAGCATGACTCTCATCATGGCATGGAGCGTGGCTCTCATCATGGCATGGAGCGGGGCTCTCATCATGGCATGAAGCGTGGCTCTCATCATGGCATGGAGCGTGGCTCTCATCATGGCCTGGAGCATAGCTCTCATCATGGCATGGAGCATGACTCTCATCATGGCATGGAGCGAGGCTCTCATCATAGCATGGAGCGTGGCTCTCATCATGGCCTGGAGCGGGGCTCTCATTTTGGCCTGGAGCATAGCTCTCATCATGGCATGGAGCATGACTCTCATCATGGCCTAGAACCTGACTCTCATCATGGCATGGAGCATGACTCTCATCATGGCATGGAGCGGGGCTCTCATCATGGCATGGAGCGTGGCTCTCATCATGGCCTGGAGCGTGGCTCTCATCATGGCATGGAGCATGACTCTCATCATGGCCTAGAACCTGACTGTCATCATGGCATGGAGCATGACTCTCATCATGGCATGGAGCGTGGCTCTCATAATGGCATGGAGCGTGGCTCTCATCATGGCATGGAGCGTGGCTCTCATCATGGCATGGAGCGGGGCTCTCATCATGGCCTAGAGCATGGCTCTCATCATGGCATGGAGCATGACTCTCATCATGGCCTGGAGCATGACTCTCATCATGGCCTGGAGCATGGCTCTCATCATGGCCTGGAGCATGACTCTCATCATGGCATGGAGCATGACTCTCATCATGGCATGGAGCATGACTCTCATCATGGCCTGGAGCATGGCTCTCATCATGGCATAGAGCATGACTCTCATCATGGCATGGAGCATGACTCTCATCATGGCATGGAGCATGGCTCTCATCATGGTCTAACAAAAAGTTTCTCGATCTCTGGCCATGTCCATTGCCTCATGTAACATAACGCCCAAGGTTGTCGACAATGTCTATGAACCACGCCTTCCATCATTGTTATTTTCCAAGCCACTGTGACGATTAAAATGGCCTAAGTATTTCAGTTTCCATCACACAACATTGGTACTTGAGGTAAATTCAAGCAGGTGGCAGCTTGTTGCTAAATAATAGTGGGGGTAGAGCCGTCCAACGTAACCCCGTGACAGCCAATACCCCAAAGATGTGAAGTGTAAGGTCAGCAAATCTTCTAGACCCTGCATAATGAGGTAAAGGGGCCAGGTCCCTTCCTGGCCATTGTCCCTCATGTGACAATCTTCGACCTTCGATGATCTGACCATATCAGCATAATGCCACTGACAACATAATAGTTAGTTAGTTAGTCGACAGATCATCCTCGTTGCACATCGAACCATTCAGTCCATAAGTGCTCGGATCACTTCATCAGCAAATCCGCAGCGTGTAGCGGCTAATGACGCCAGTTCTGTGTTGGTTTATCAATCTTCTTTGGCTTCCTGCGTAGTGTTCTTGTTTGGCCACCCCTCTTTTAATTTGCTGCTCCCGCAGTCTGGCCATTGTTGTAGATTCACAGTCATCACTGGTTCTCGCAAAAGTCTCACTTCTCGTAGAGCATTCAGAATGTCAGCCTGGTCCATGGCGCGTCCGCCCTCCACAGTAGCCTCACCTGCAAGTTTGTCAGCCCGCTCAATGAACAGCAAGCGCCTAAATTTGTTACATGTCTCAAAGCCTAGATTGGACCTATACAAAACATGTTTCGCCTATTCTGGTGCTCACTTATGGAATGATCTGCCTCCAGATCTGACAACTCCAATGAGTCCCTACACATTTAACCGAAAACTCTTTCAATACTTAATCCATACCGACTATATGCCACCATAATTCATTTACTGGTATAATTGTTCAGTATAATTGTTCATTATAATTGTTTAACTATAATTGTTCACTATATATGTGTGTGCGTGTGGGAGCGAGAGAGAGAGAGAGAGAGAGAGAGAGAGAGAGAGAGAGAGAGAGAGAGAAAGAGAGAGAGAGAGAGAAAGTGGGTGTCAGTGAGAGGGAGAGAGTGAATGCGTGTGTGCGCACGTGCATGCGTGTGTGTGGAGAGAGTGATTGAGCGAGAAATGGTGGGGGAATGTGTCAGTGCATGCATTCGTACGTGTATGTGTGAGAGTGAGTGAGGGAGTGTATGCGTGCGTGCATGCGTTCATGTGCATGTGTATGTGTGAGAGAGTGTGATTGAGAGAGTGAGTGTGTGTGTGAAGGATTGTGTGTTAGAGAGTGAGACAGTGGGAGAGTTGATGTGTTAGTGTGTGTGTGTGAGCGCGCGCATGCGTGTGAGTGTGTGTATATGAAAGAATACAGAGAGAGAGAGAGAGAGAGAGAGAGAGAGACAGAGAGAGAGAGAGAGAGAGAGAGAGAGAGAGATGAGCAGATGCATGTCATGTAACACGCATGTTATGTAACACGCGAATCCATATGTTTGTGTATTCTCATCTGTCATATTATCAGTTAAATACCATTTGATTTTATCATGCATAATATAAACTCATGTTCCATTACTGTAGTTTGATGTGAGTGAGTCAGTGAGTGTGAATGAGAGACAGAACGAGTGAGCGTGAGAGTGAATGAGTGAGCGGGAGAGTGAATGAGTGAGCGGGAGAGTGAATGATGTGAACGGGAAAAGTGAATGAGTGAGCGGGAGAGAGGTGAATGAGTGAGCGTGAGAGTGAATGAGCGGGGAGAGTGAATGCGTGAGAGTGAATGAATGAGCGGAAGAGTGAATGTGTGAGCGGGAGAGTGAATGTGTGTGTGTTGTGTGTGTAATGTGTGTGTGTGTGTGTGTGTGTGTGAGAGAGAGCGAGAGAGAGAGAGAGAGAGAGAGAGAGAGAGAGAGAGAGAGAGAGAGAGAGAGAGAGAGCATCACTATTTTTACGTCACATACATTTTATGTACACATTTTATTCCATGTTTAACATTTTTATGAGACTGCTCATGACAAGTGTCAGTGTATGTGTGTGAGTAAAGTGTGGGAGTTTGTTCATACTAGTTTCAATACTAACGTGAGACATTTTGTATGTGTCTAGATGTGAGGAAGTGTGAGTGTATGTGGAGGATGTGTGTGAGTGTGGGGATATGTGTGGGTGGGGGTGT
The DNA here is from genome assembly GCA_014155875.1 of Cepaea nemoralis. NCBI lineage: Eukaryota > Metazoa > Mollusca > Gastropoda > Stylommatophora > Helicidae > Cepaea > Cepaea nemoralis. Next base: position 72,279 of record JACEFZ010027207.1, on the reverse strand, counting down.
GTGGGTGGAGGTATGCATTTGGATGGGTTGGGGTGTGTGGGTTTTGGTGGGTAGTGGTATTTGTGGGTGTTGGTGGGATGTGTGGATGGATGTGTGGGGGTGAAAGTAGGGTGTTGGAATGGATGTGGGGGATGTGTGTCTGGGTGTAGGATATGTGTATGGGACGGATGCAGGGGATGTGTGTTTATGTGGGTGGAGATGTGTGGATGGTTTGAGGAAGTATGTGTGGGAGGCGGGGTTGTGTGGGTAGGAGATTGTGTTGGGTGGATTTGGGATGGAAGGGTGGGTGGGGAGAAGTGTATGGTGTGTGGGTTTGAGATATGTGTGCGGTGTGTTGGTGGGGGATGTGTGAATGATGTGTGGGTGGAGGGTATGTTTGTGGTGGTATGGGTGGAGGATAGTGTGTGGTGTGGAGGATGTGTGTGATGGGTGTGGGGAATGTGCGTATGGGTGGGGTATATGTGTGGGTGAGCAGGGGATTGTGGTGGTTGGGGGAAGTATGTGGGGTAGTGTGGGTGGGAGATGTGTGTATGCGGATGGGGAATGTGTGGGTGGGGGTGTGTGAGTGGCTTAGGGATGTGTAGGTGGGTGAGGGAGTTGTATGTGTCGGGGTGGGATGTGTGAGTGGGTGGAGGATGTGTGTGGGGTAGGGGTATTGTGATCGAGAGATGTTTGGTTGGGAGTGGGTTGGTGGGGGTGTGTGGGTGCGTAGTGGAGGATGTTGTGATGTGAGTGTGTGTTGGTGGACGGGTAGGGAATGCGTGTGTGGGTGGGGAGAGGTGTGTGGTCTGTGTTGGTTGGTGATATTGTGTGGGTGAGGTATGTGTGTGTGGGTGGGGGATTTTTGTGGTGTGTGAGTGGGGGTATGTGGGGTGGATGGGTAAGGGTATCTGTGTGGGTGTGGGTGGGAATATTGTGTGGTATCTGGGTGGGGGATATGTGTGTGGTGTGTAAGTGGGGATGTGTTGGTGAGGGATATGTGTGTGTGTGGTGCGTGGGTTGGAATAGTGCGTGGTAGGGGGTGTATGTGATGTGTGGGTGGGGGATTGTGTGGTGGGGGATTAGGTTAAGGCATGTGTGGGTGGGTGGAAGTTGTATGTGTGGGTGGTGGTGTGTGTGTGTGAGTGGATTGGGGATGTATGGGTTGTTAGGGAGATGTGTGTGTGTGTGGGGGGAGGGGGTAGGGACATGTCAGTTGGTGGGGATGTGTGTGTATGGTTTGGGAATGTGTGAGTGGATGTGCGATGTGTGGGTTGGTGGGGGATTGTGTGTGTGGGTGGGGAATATGTTGTCGATGGAGATGTGGCCTGGGGGAAGGGTGGTTTGAGGTGTGGGTGGGGAGAGGATGTGTGGGGTAGGATGTGGATGGGCGTGGGATGTGTGGGTTGGTGGGGAATGTTTGTGGGTGGCGAGTGTGTTTTGGTTGGGGGATCAGGTGAGGGCAGTGTGTGGGTGGGGGATGTGCGGGAGGGGGATGGGTCGGTTGGTGGGGTATGTATGTGTCCCTTGGTGTGGTGTGTGTCGGTAGGTGGGGGTGTGTATGTGTCCCTTGGTGCGCATGTGTGTGGGTAGGTGGGGGTGGTGTGTGGGTGGGGTGATGTATGGATAGGTGGGAGATGGGCTTCATAACATGGTAATTAGCCTTGTTTATGTTTACAACATTCATTTCACAATGTTTATTTTTCTTCCTATGCAAATGTATAATGCTCTTGATGAACGAAAGACGAGTGATTGGAAGGGCCGAATGTAAGACGGGCCTGGCGCCCAATTTGTGACCCCTAATAAAGTTGATTTGATTTGATTTGATTTTATTTGTACTCCCGCATGCCCTGGCACGAAAGATGAAACTAATCTTTGCCAGCCGAGACCGCTTCAGAGGCAGCAACCATTCTCTTCGGATCGACCCCTCCTCTATCCTCTTGATCATGTTCATTGAGTCGCTAAGGAAACAAGCCCTAGTGAATGTCTGTGTCTCGAGCCATGTTATTGCTTTACTTACTGCCATGACTTCCATGGTCAGGCTACTTGTGGTTTCAGTGAAAGCACCAGAGTCCTCCTTCACAATTCTCCCTCCGGCCCGAGCTGTAAAGGCCCATGAGCTTCTCACATGTCGGACGACCGACCCATCTGTGTAGATGACCGCGTCACCGTCTAGCGAATTCTCGAAAATCAACGCTTGTACTTCAGCCTCAACAGCAGCCGGATTTTCTTGTCTGCATTTTCTATCTAGTTGGATGCAAACTGAAAAGGATGTGGCAGAAGTCTGTTGGCACTTGCACCCAATCCTCGCCAGGTTCTAAGTCCTCAAGTGAACACACCTGTTGAAGAATGTCTTCGGCTTGACCCATCCACGACCGTCCTCTTTTTAACCTGCTGCCCTTCACTCTTCCTAATTTCACTATGCAGTGGATGTTGTGTGTTTGCGTTAATTCTGAGGTAGGCGCGTGCCCTGCAAACTTGTATTCTCTCTTCAATGGTTGGAAAATCAAGAAGGTAGCGCATCGCCCTGCATGCTGTATCTCTTGTACATCCAAGAATAATGCGCATAGCTTCATTCTGTATCCTTTCCATCCTTTTTATCTGCTTATGGCTGAGAGTCAGGATTGCCATTGCATACTAAAAAACAGACAGACCCGCCCCTCGTACAGAAGACATAGATGGCGCTGCTCACAGTTTTCTGCTGACAACATAAACATATGCCCCTAACCACATCAACTCATGCCCTAACCACATCAACATCATGCCACTAACCACATCAGCATCATGTAAAAAAAACCATGACTCTCATCATGGCCTGGAGCATGACTCTCATCATGGCCTGGAGCATGGCTCTCATCATGGCCTGGAGCATGACTCTCATCATGGCATGGAGCATGACTCTCATCATGGCATGGAGCATGACTCTCATCATGGGCCTGGAGCATGGCTCTCATCATGGCATAGAGCATGACTCTCATCATGGCATGGAGCATGACTCTCATCATGGCATGGAGCATGGCTCTCATCATGGTCTAACAAAAAGTTTCTCGATCTCTGGCCATGTCCATTGCCTCATGTAACATAACGCCCAAGGTGTCGACAATGTCTATGAACCACGCCTTCCATCATTGTTATTTTCCAAGCCACTGTGACGATTAAAATGGCCTAAGTATTTCAGTTTCCATCACACAACATTTGGTACTTGAGGTAAATTCAAGCAGGTGGCAGCTTGTTGCTAAATAATAGTGGGGGTAGAGCCGTCCAACGTAACCCCGTGACAGCCAATACCCCAAAGATGTGAAGTGTAAGGTCAGCAAATCTTCTAGACCCCTGCATAATGAGGTAAAGGGGCCAGGTCCCTTCCTGGCCATTGTCCCTCATGTGACAATCTTCGACCTTCGATGATCTGACCATATCAGCATAATGCCACTGACAACATAATAGTTAGTTAGTTAGTCGACAGATCATCCTCGTTGCACATCGAACCATTCAGTCCATAAGTGCTCGGATCACTTCATCAGCAAATCCCGCAGCGTGTAGCGGCTAATGACGCCAGTTCTGTGTTGGTTTATCAATCTTCTTTGGCTTCCTGCGTAGTGTTCTTGTTTGGCCACCCCTCTTTTAATTTGCTGCTCCCGCAGTCTGGCCATTGTTGTAGATTCACAGTCATCACTTGGTTCTCGCAAAAGTCTCACTTCTCGTAGAGCATTCAGAATGTCAGCCTGGTCCATGGCGCGTCCGCCCTCCACAGTAGCCTCACCTGCAAGTTTGTCAGCCCGCTCAATGAACAGCAAGCGCCTAAATTTGTTACATGTCTCAAAGCCTAGATTGGACCTATACAAAACATGTTTCGCCTATTCTGGTGCTCACTTATGGAATGATCTGCCTCCAGATCTGACAACTCCAATGAGTCCCTACACATTTAACCGAAAACTCTTTCAATACTTAATCCATACCGACTATATGCCACCATAATTCATTTACTGGTATAATTGTTCAGTATAATTGTTCATTATAATTGTTTAACTATTAATTGTTCACTATATATGTGTGTGCGTGTGGGAGCGAGAGAGAGAGAGAGAGAGAGAGAGAGAGAGAGAGAGAGAGAGAGAGAGAGAGAGAGAGAGAGAGAGAGAGAGAGAAAGTGGGTGTCAGTGAGAGGGAGAGAGTGAATGCGTGTGTGCGCACGTGCATGCGTGTGTGTGGAGAGAGTGATTGAGCGAGAAATGGTGGGGGAATGTGTCAGTGCATGCATTCGTACGTGTATGTGTGAGAGTGAGTGAGGGAGTGTATGCGTGCGTGCATGCGTTCATGTGTATGTGTATGTGTGAGAGAGTGTGATTGAGAGAGTGAGTGTGTGTGTGAAGGATTGTGTGTTAGAGAGTGAGACAGTGGGAGAGTTGATGTGTTAGTGTGTGTGTGTGTGAGCGCGCGCATGCGTGTGAGTGTGTGTATATGAAAGAATACAGAGAGAGAGAGAGAGAGAGAGAGAGAGAGAGAGAGAGAGCTGAGCAGATGCATGTCATGTAACACGCATGTTATGTAACACGCGAATCCATATGTTTGTGTATTCTCATCTGTCATATTGTCAGTTTAATACCATTTGATTTTATCATGCATAATATAAACTCATGTTCATTACTGTAGTTTGAGTGAGTGAGTCAGTGAGTGTGAATGAGAGACAGAACGAGTGAGCGTGAGAGTGAATGAGTGAGCGGGAGAGTGAATGAGTGAGCGGGAGAGTGAATGAGTGAACGGGAAAGTGAATGAGTGAGCGGGAGAGTGAATGAGTGAGCGTGAGAGTGAATGAGCGGGAGAGTGAATGCGTGAGAGTGAATCAATGAGCGGAAGAGTGAATGTGTGAGCGTGAGAGTGAATGTGTGTGTGTGTGTGTGTGAGTGTGTGTGTGTGTGTGTGTGTGAGAGAGAGAGAGAGAGAGAGAGAGAGAGAGAGAGAGAGAGAGAGAGAGAGAGAGAGAGAGCATCACTATTTTTACGTCACATACATTTTATGTACACATTTTTCTCCATGTTTAACATTTTTATGAGACTGCTCATGACAAGTGTCAGTGTATGTGTGTGAGTAAAGTGTGGGAGTTTGTTCATACTAGTTTCAATACTAACGTGAGACATTTTGTATGTGTCTAGATGTGAGGAAGTGTGAGTGTATGTGGAGGATGTGTGTGAGTGTGGGGATATGTATGGGTGGGAGGTGTGTGGGTGGGGGTATGCATTTGGATGGGTTGGGGTGTGTGGGTTTTGGTGGGTAGTGGTATTTGTGGGTGTTGGTGGGATGTGTGGATGGATGTGTGGGGGTGAAAGTACGGGTGTTGGAATGGGTGTGGGGGATGTGTGTATGGGTGGAGGATATGTGTATGGGACGGATGCAGGGGATGTGTGTTTATGTGGGTGGAGATGTGTGGATGGTTTGAGGAAGTATGTGTGGGAGGCGGGGTTGTGTGGGTAGGGGATTGTGTTGGGTGGATTTGGGATGGAAGGGCGGGTGGGGAGAAGTGTATGGTGTGTGGGTTTGAGATATGTGTGCGGTGTGTTGGTGGGGGATGTGTGAATGATGTGTGGGTGGAGGGTATGTTTGTGGTGGTATGGGTGGAGAATAGTATGTGGTGTGGAGGATGTGTGTGATGGGTGTGGGGAATGTGCGTATGGGTGGGGTATATGTGTGGGTGAGCAGGGGATTGTGGTGGTTGGGGGAAGTATGTGGGGGAGTGTGGGTGGGAGATGTGTGTATGTGGATGGGGAATGTGTGGGTGGGGGTGTGTGAGTGGCTTAGGGATGTGTAGGTGGGTGAGGGAGTTGTATGTGTCGGGGTGGGATGTGTGAGTGGGTGGAGGATGTGTGTGGGGGTAGGGGTATTGTGATCGAGAGATGTTTGGTTGGGAGTGGGTTGGTGGGGGTGTGTGGGTGCGTAGTGGAGGATGTGTGAGTGAGTGTGTGTTGGTGGACGGGTAGGGAATGCGTGTGTGGGTGGGGAGAGGTGTGTGGTGTGTTGGTTGGTGATATTGTGTGGGTGAGGTATGTGTGTGTGGGTGGGGGATTTTTGTGGTGTGTGAGTGGGGGTATGTGGGGTGGATGGGTAAGGGTATCTGTGTGGGTGTGGGTGGGATTATTTTGTGGTATCTGGGTGGGGGATATGTGTGTGGTGTGTAAGTGGGGATATGTTGGTGAGGGATATGTGTGTGTGTAGTGCGTGGGTTGAGAATAGTGCGTGGTAGGGGGTGTATGTGATGTGCGGGTGGGGGGTTGTGTGGTGGGGGATTAGGTTAAGGCATGTGTGGGTGGGTGGAAGTTGTATGTGTGGGTGGTGGTGTGTGTGTGTGAGTGGATTGGGGATGTATGGGTGGTTAGGGAGATGTGTGTGTGTGGGGGGGGGGAGGGGGTAGGGACATGTCAGTTGGTGGGGATGTGTGTGTATGGTTTGGGGATGTGTGAGTGGATGTGCGATGTGTGGGTTGGTGGGGGATTGTGTGTGTGGGTGGGGAATATGTTGTCGATGGAGATGTGGCTGGGGGAAGGGTGGTTTGAGGTGTGGGTGGGGAGAGGATGTGTGGGGTAGGATGTGGATGGGCGTGGGATGTGTGGGTTGGTGGGGGAATGTTTGTGGGTGGCGAGTGTGTTTTGGTTGGGGGATCAGGTGAGGGCAGTGTGTATGGGTGGGGGATGGGTCAGTTGGTGGGGTATGTATGTGTCCCTTGGTGTGGTGTGTCGGTAGGTGGGGGTGTGTATGTGTCCCTTGGTGCGCATGTGTGTGGGTAGGTGGGGGTGTTGTGTGGGTGGGGTGATGTATGGATAGGTGGGAGATGGGCTTCATACCATGGTAATTAGCCTTGTTTATGTTTACAACATTCATTTCACAATGTATATTTTTCTTCCTATGCAAATGTATAATGCTCTTGATGAACGAAAGACGAGTGATTGGAAGGGCCGAATGTAAGACGGGCCTGTGCGCCCAATTTGTGACCCTAATAAAGTTGATTTGATTTGATTTGATTTTATTTGTACTCCCGCATGCCCTGGCACGAAGATGAAACTAATCTTTGCCAGACGAGACCGCTTCAGAGGCAGCAACCATTCTCTTCGGATCGACCCCTCCTCTATCCTCTTGATCATGTTCATTGAGTCGCTAAGGAAACAAGCCCTAGTGAATGTCTGTGTCTCGAGCCATATTGCTTTACTTACTGCCATGACTTCCATGGTCAGGCTACTTGTGGTGTCAGTGAAAGCACCAGAGTCCTCCTTCACAATTCTCCCTCCGGCCCGAGCTGTAAAGGCCCATGAGCTTCTCACATGTCGGACGACCGACCCATCTGTGTAGATGACCGCGTCACCGTCTAGCGAATTCTCGAAAATCAACGCTTGTACTTCAGCCTCAACAGCAGCCGGATTTTCTTGTCTGCATTTTCTATCTAGTTGGATGCAAACTGAAAAGGATGTGCAGAAGTCTGTTGGCACTTGCACCCAATCCTCGCCAGGTTCTAAGTCCTCAAGTGAACACACCTGTTGAAGAATATCTTCGGCTTGACCCATCCACGACCGTCCTCTTTTTAACCTGCTGCCCTTCATCTTCCTAATTTCACTATGCAGTGGATGTTGTGTGTTTGCGTTAATTCTGAGGTAGGCGCGTGCCCTGCAAACTTGTATTCTCTCTTCAATGGTTGGAAAATCAAGAAGGTAGCGCATCGCCCTGCATGCTGTATCTCTTGTACATCCAAGAATAATGCGCATAGCTTCATTCTGTATCCGTTCCATCCTTTCTATCTGCTTATGGCTGAGAGTCAGGATTGCCATTGCATACTAAAAAACAGACATGACCAGCCCCTCGTACAGAAGACATAGATGGCGCTGCTCACAGTTTGCTGCTGACAACATAAGCATCATGCCACTAACCACATCAACATCATGCCACTAACCACATCAACATCATGCCACTAACCACATCAGCATCATGCCACTAACCACATCAACATCATGCCACTAACCACATCAGCATCATGCCACTAACCACATCAGCATCATGCCACTAACCACATCAGCATCATGCCACTAACCACATCAACATCATGCCACTAACCACATCAACATCATGCCACTAACCACATCAACATCATGCCACTAACCACCATCATGCTATGGACCACATCAACATCATGCCACTAACCACATCAGCATCATGCCACTAACCACATCAACATCATGCCACTAACCACATCAGCATCATGCCACTAACCACATCAACATCATGCCACTAACCACATCAACATCATGCCACTAACCACATCAACATCATGCCACTAACCACCATCATGCTATGGACCACATCAACATCATGCCACTAAGCACATCAACATCATGCCATTAACAACATCAACATCATGCCACTAACCACCATCATGCTATGGACCACATCAACATCATGCCACTAATCACATCATTATCATGCCACTAACCACATCAGCATCATGCCACTAACCACATCAGCATCATGCCACTAACCACATCAGCATCATGCCACTAACCACATCAACATCATGCCACTAACCACCATCATGCTGTGGACCACATCAACATCATGCCACTAACCACATCAACATCATGCCACTAACCACATCAACATCATGCCACTAACCACATCAGCATCATGCCACTAACCACATCAGCATCATGCCACTAACCACATCAACATCATGCCACTAACCACATCAGCATCATGCCACTAATCACATCAGCATCATGCCACTAACCACATCAACATCATGCCACTAACCACATCAGCATCATGCCACTAACCACATCAGCATCATGCCACTAACCACATCAACATCATGCCACTAACCACCATCATGCTATGGACCACATCAACATCATGCTATTAACCACATCAACATCATGCCACTAACCAACATAATGCTACTGACCACATCGACATCATGCCACTAACCACATCAACATCACGCCACTAACCACATCAACATCATGCCACTAACCACATAATATCATGCCACTGACCACAACAACATCATTCCACTGACCACATCAGCATCATGCCACTGACCACATCAACATCATGCCACTGACTACATCAACATCATGCCACTAACCACATAATCATCATGCCACTGACCATATCAACATCATGCCACTGACCACATCAACATCATGCCACTGACCTCATCAATATCATGCTACTGAAAACATCAACATCATGCTACTGATCACATCAAAATCATGCCACTAACCACATCAACATTATGCCCCTAACCACATCACCATCATGCCACTAACCACCATCATGCTACTGACCACATCAACATCATGCCACTAACCACATCAACATCATGCCACTAACCACCATCATGCTATTGACCACATCAACATCATGCCACTGACCACATCAACATCATGCCACTAACCACATCAACATCATGCCACTAACCACCGTCATGCTATTGACCACATCAACATCATGCCACTGACCACATCAACATCATGCCACTAACCACCATCATGCTATTGACCACATCAACATCATGCCACTGACCACATCAACATCATGCCACTAACCACCATCATGCTATTGACCACATCAACATCATGCCACTGAATACATCAACATCATGCCACTAACCACATCAACATCATGCCACTAACCACATCAAAATCATGCCACTAACCACATCAACATCATGCCACTAACCACATCAACATCATGCCACTAACCACATCAGCATCATGCCACTAACCACATCAGCATCATGCCACTAACCACATCAACATCATGCCACTAACCACATCAGCATCATGCCACTAACCACATCAGCATAATGCCACTAACCACATCAACATCATGCCACTAACCACCATCATGCTATGGACCACATCAACATCATGCCATTAACCACATCAACATCATGCCACTAACCAACATAATGCTACTGACCACATCGACATCATGCCACTAACCACATCAACATCACGCCACTAACCACATCAACATCATGCCACTAACCACATAATATCATGCCACTGACCACAACAACATCATTCCACTGACCACATCAGCATCATGCCACTGACCACATCAACATCATGCAACTGACTACATCAACATCATGCCACTAACCACATAATCATCATGCCACTGACCATATCAACATCATGCCACTGACCACATCAACATCATGCCACTGACCTCATCAATATCATGCTACTGAAAACATCAACATCATGCTACTGATCACATCAAAATCATGCCACTAACCACATCAACATTATGCCCCTAACCACATCACCATCATGCCACTAACCACCATCATGCTACTGACCACATCAACATCATGCCACTAACCACATCAACATCATGCCACTAACCACCATCATGCTACTGACCACATCAACATCATGCCACTAACCACATCAACATCATGCCACTAACCACCATCATGCTATTGACCACATCAACATCATGCCACTGACCACATCAACATCATGCCACTAACCACATCAACATCATGCCACTAACCACCATCATGCTATTGACCACATCAACATCATGCCACTGACCACATCAACATCATGCCACTAACCACCATCATGCTATTGACCACATCAACATCATGCCACTGACCACCATCATGCTATTGACCACATCAACATCATGCCACTGACCACATCAACATCATGCCACTAACCACCATCATGCTATTGACCACATCAACATCATGCCACTGACCACATCAACATCATGCCACTAACCACATCAACATCATGCCACTAACCACATCAACATCATGCCACTAACCACATCAACATCATGCCACTAACCACATCAACATCATGCCACTAACCACATCAGCATCATGCCACTAACCACATCAGCATCATGCCACTAACCACATCATCATCATGCCACTAACCACATCAGCATCATGCCACTAACCACATCCGCGTCATGCCACTAACCACATTAACATCATGCCACTAACCACCATCATGCTATAGACCACATCAACATCATGCCATTAACCACATCAACATCATGCCACTAACCAACATAATGCTACTGACCACATCGACATCATGCCACTAACCACATCAACATCACGCCACTAACCATATCAACATCATGCCACTAACCACATAATATCATGCCACTGACCACAACAACATCATTCCACTGACCACACCAGCATCATGCCACTGACCACATCAACATCATGCCACTGACTACATCAACATCATGCCACTAACCACATAATCATCATGCCACTGACCATATCAACGTCATGCCACTGACCACATCAACATCATGCCACTGACCTCATCAATATCATGCTACTGAAAACATCAACATCATGCTACTGATCACATCAAAATCATGCCACTAACCACATCAACATTATGCCCCTAACCACATCACCATCATGCCACTAACCACCATCATGCTACTGACCACATCAACATCATGCCACTGACCACATCAACATCATGCCACTAACCACCATCATGCTACTGACCACATCAACATCATGCCACTAACCACATCAACATCATGCCACTAACCACCATCATGCTATTGACCACATCAACATCATGCCACTGACCACATCAACATCATGCCACTAACCACATCAACATCATGCCACTAACCACATCAACATCATGCCACTAACCACCATCATGCTATTGACCACATCAACATCATGCCACTGACCACATCAACATCATGCCACTAACCACCATCATGCTATTGACCACATCAACATCATGCCACTGACCACATCAACATCATGCCACTAACCACCATCATGCTATTGACCACATCAACATCATGCCACTGACCACATCAACATCATGCCACTAACCATATCAACATCATGCCACTAATAACCATCATGCTATTGACTACATCAACATCATGCCACTGACCACATCAACATCATGCCACTAACCACCATCATGCTATTGACCACATCAACATCATGCCACTGACCACATCAACATCATGCCACTAACCACCATCATGCTACTGACCACATCAACATCGTGCTACTAACCACATCAACATCATGCCACTAACCACATCAGCATCATGCTACTGACCACATCAACATCGTGCCATTAATAAATCAGCATCATGCCACTAACACTTCAGCATCATGCCACTAACCACATCAACATCATGCCACTAACCACCATCATGCTATGGACCACATCAACATCATGCCACTAAGCACATCAACATCATGCCACTAACCACATCAGCATCATGCCACTAACCACATCAGCATCATGCCACTAACCACATCATCATCATGCCACTAACCACATCAGCATCATGCCACTAACCACATCAGCGTCATGCCACTAACCACATTAACATCATGCCACTAACCACCATCATGCTATAGACCACATCAACATCATGCCATTAACCACATCAACATCATGCCACTAACCAACATAATGCTACTGACCACATCGACATCATGCCACTAACCACATCAACATCACGCCACTAACCATATCAACATCATGCCACTAACCACATAATATCATGCCACTGACCACAACAACATCATTCCACTGACCACACCAGCATCATGCCACTGACCACATCAACATCATGCCACTGACTACATCAACATCATGCCACTAACCACATAATCATCATGCCACTGACCATATCAACGTCATGCCACTGACCACATCAACATTCATGCACTCCCACTAAACATCTGCCATTAAAAATAAACATCATGCCACTAACCACATCATCCCATACCACATCAACATCATGCCACTAACCACATAAAATCATCCCCCTAACCACATAAACATCATGCCACTAACACATAAACATCATGCCACTAACCACATCACATCATGCCACAAAACCACATCAGCATCATGCCACTAACCAATCACTCATGCCACTAACCACTTTACATCATGCCACTAACCACATCAGCAAATTAACCACATTAACATCATGCCATTAACCACCATAAACTATGCCACACAACATAATGCCATTAACCACATCAACATCATGCCACTAACCAACAAATCCCACTAACCAATCAACATCATGCCACAACCACATAAATCAGCCACTAACCAACAACATCTTTCCACTACCACAAATCATGCCACTGACCACAAAACATCTTTCCACTGCCCACAAAACATCATGCCACTAACCACATAACATCATGCCATGCTACTGAAACATCAACATCATGCTACTGATCACATCAAAATCATGCCACTAACCACATCAACATTATGCCCCTACCACATCACCATCATGCCACTAACCACCATCATGCTACTGACCACATCAACATCATGCCACTGACCACATCAACATCATGCCACTAACCACCATCATGCTACTGACCACATCAACATCATGCCACTAACCACATCAACATCATGCCACTAACCACCATCATGCTATTGACCACATCAACATCATGCCACTGACCACATCAACATCATGCCACTAACCACATCAACATCATGCCACTAACCACCATCATGCTATTGACCACATCAACATCATGCCACTGACCACATCAACATCATGCCACTAACCACCATCATGCTATTGACCACATCAACATCATGCCACTGACCACATCAACATCATGCCACTAACCACCATCATGCTATTGACCACATCAACATCATGCCACTGACCACATCAACATCATGCCACTAACCATATCAACATCATGCCACTAACCACCATCATGCTATTGACTACATCAACATCATGCCACTGACCACATCAACATCATGCCACTAACCACCATCATGCTATTGACCACATCAACATCATGCCACTGACCACATCAACATCATGCCACTAACCACCATCATGCTACTGACCACATCAACATCGTGCTACTAACCACATCAACATCATGCCACTAACCACATCAGCATCATGCTACTGACCACATCAACATCGTGCCATTAATAAATCAGCATCATGCCACTAACACTTCAGCATCATGCCACTAACCACATCAGCATTATGCCACTAACCACATCAACATCATACCATTAACCATATCACCATCATGCCACTAACCACTCTACTGCCAGCCGATGGTCACCAGTAGCGTTGTGGTTGGACACTACTGCCGCAGATGGTCACAGTAGCGTAGTGGTTGGACACTCTCCTGCCTGACGATGACCACGGTAGCGTTGTGGTTGGACACTCTACTGCCAGCTGTTGGTTGCGGTAGAGTTGTGCTTGGACACGCTCCTGGCATTGGTCTATAAACGTATTCGACTAGCACCATATGCTCAATGGGACTCAAGGCGAGTAAAGGTGTCCTTTACTGCTTACTGCTACCATAGAAGAACGGGGCATTTGACGAGGGATGTTTATGCAATGTCCTTATTCCACTTTCAATAACATGATACGCTGATTGCAGAAACGGATAATTCATCTTTCTTTAAACTAGGTTAAAACGTGTTGATTGTCGAGCACAGCTGTTCTGATTGATCGATCATATACTACTGTCACTCATTGCGTGACTCGTTCAGTTTAGGAACCACATAACGTGCATGGTGCAGGAGAGCCTGGCATATGATACCGCAACATCTAGCCTGAGAATGGGCGAGGGTGGAATCATAGCGTCGTTCTGCTGGCTGGAGAACAAACGGCACACACACATGGGGATTATAAAGGACCCAGAATATGCTGGGAAAGGTGAAGACAGGTATGTCTCGTTCGGACTGGCAGGATTCAATTCAATCATAAATATGGAGGATCTGCTGGGTCCCCTTAGCCCCCCCCCCTCCCCAGGACATGCTGGTGTAGTGGGAAACAAGTGGGCGGATAGATTGGCTGTGTCTGAAAAACCACTTGGTGGGGTATTGCCGCATCATGATAAGGCAGATGTGGTCAACGCCCTTTGGGATCATGTGATTAATGCATAACAACAGTTAGATCATTGTAGACTGGAGAGAACAGTGCTGCAGGCAGTGACCAGAGGATCTGGCCAACACACGTGACTTCCAGGAAACGTCAGGCGGACACATAATCAGACTACTACTGCTACCATTAGTATTGGGACTCTTCGCTAACTGTTCAAGACGAGAATGGAGCACGTATTGGACATCATGAGTACTTAGATTTCGGTTCTTGACTGAATTCATATGTTTAATTCATTACAAAATTCCGTCCCCAAATGGTGCCAGCTGCTTCATTAACATAAAACATTCCGTCACTATCATTACAAATAATTGTTATGACGACACACTCTCTGTTCTGATACAAGACATCGACACATTATAGTGAATGATATGTTAGTGATATTACCGGGTATTTAATGATCAAACGTTTACTAGTTGATTACCCGAGCTATATTTGTCACAATATTAAATTTCAGATAGCAAAATATCACTTAACGAAGTCAAAGTTCTGTAGCTGAGAAAACAAGCTCATTACTTGTCTATCACTCTATAACGAGAACAGTAGTTGAGAACACACTGTAACTCTTCTTCTTCTTTCGTTCGCTTGAAATATGTCTATAACTGCAATGTTGTCTATTGTATGAATCTAACAGCCTTTTTTTCACTCAGAGGTCCATAGAATTTATCTTCCACTGACTAATTCCGGAGATTGTATTGACAGAATACTGATGTTAGACGTTATTTCACATATATATATATATACTCTAGCTGACCCGGCCCGGCTTCGCCCAGTCCCTGGTGGGGAGCATCTCATTTAATTCATATAAGTAGTCATATAAGTTCTCGTTCTCGTTACCGACTATCTGTTTGTCTGTCTGTCTGTCTGTCTGTCTGTGTGTGTGTGTCTGTGTGTCTGTCTGTCTGTTTGTCTATCTATCTCTGTCTGTCTGTCTGTCTGTCTGTCTGTCTGTCTAATAGACCCATCCCTCTGTCTCTCCCTCCGTCTATCCCTCCCTCCCTCCCTCCCTGTCTGTTTGTCTATCTATCTATCTATCTATCTATCTATCTATCTATCTATCTATCTATCTATCTATCTATCTATCTATCTATCTATCTATCTCTGTCTGTCTGTCTGTCTGTCTGTCTGTCTGTCTGTCTGTCTGTCTGTCTGTCTGTCTGTCTGTCTAATAGACCCATCCCTCTGTCTCTCCCTCCGTCTATCCCTCCCTCCCTCCCTCCCTGTCTGTTTATCTATCTATCTATCTATCTATCTATCTATCTATCTATCTATCTATCTATCTATCTGTCTGTCTGTCTGTCTGTCTGTCTGTCTGTCTATCTGTCTGTCTGTCTGTCTGTCTGTCTGCCTGCCTGTCTGTCTGTCAGTCTGTCTGTCTGTCTGTCTGTCTGTCTGTCTGTCTGTCTGCCTGACCCGGCCCGGGTTCGCCCAGTCCCTGGTGTGGAGCATCTCATTTAATTCTGAGTAGGTAAGAATCCGCTCTGCCTTCAAAATGTTGACGTGAAGATTTTCTTCCTGCAGCTGCTTCTGTAGTTGTTGATCAGTAAGCTCCATTTTTAGCCGCTTGACCACCCATCTGACTGTGTTTGAATCAGTGTTTCTGATTCTGGTGTCTTGGTCCTCCTTCCTCTCACAAGTTTTTGTGTTCGTCTGTGGGTAGTCGTCGCTCTTCTTATTGGTAGTTTCATTGACTGTAGGTTCAGATACTTTATTACAGCTTGCATGCAGACTCTCCAAAGGCAGGTTCGTCTTCTTGATAGTCTGGTCGGTTTTCTCACTATGCATCTTGGAAGCTGCTTGTTTCTGTGTGCTATTACGACGTGCCATTTTCCCCCCGTATCAGGCTGGTTGAAATGTGTAAGGCGTCTTGGCTTGATAGCGCTGAGAAGTGCTGTCAAGCGAATCGTACCGATATGATGGCGGAAAACACTAAAGATGCGATGATATTGTTCAACATCTTTTAGATAACTTCTTAAGTATAGAAAGATGAGTTACAATGTTATGCATTATGCATTATTTTTATGTAAACTTTGAAAATGCCTTAAAGATTATATCATTATTTATTATAACTCATATGCCGGTATATAACTATAGACAAAGAGTTTATAAATCTTTGAAAACGATACAACAATATGACTATAAGTTATACAACAATGTTATTAAAAGTTATGCCCCTTGAAATAACTTTTTCTAGAGTTAAGTCCCTTTGCTATATATATAAATTTTAATGAAAAATGAAATAATACTGAGTAAGCAGGCGATTTCACACTAAAAAAATATCACAGTTGGCAGCTCTGGAATGAAAGGAAGACGTGTAGAAAATTTCATCTCAATCGGATGGGCCGTTAGCGAAAAAATAAAGGACATACATATTTACATACATACACTTTGTTATATATATATATATATATATATATATATATATATATATATATATATATATATATATATATATATATATATATATATATATATATATATATATATATATATATATATATATATATATATATATATAAAACACACACACAAACACAGAGTTGTCCAGCACGCCATGTTATCCAAGATAACACTTCATAATTTAGTCTGTTATTGCTTTATTGTTTGAGATGATCATAGCCCAGTGCTTCCAAAGCTTTTCAAGCAGAGGGCCATATCTACTATTTTCGGTAGTTAAGCGGGCCACAACTTTATAAAATTATTAAAGTCGTGCAATATCATTCTTACCTTTCTTAACTTTCGTCAACAAAATTCTAAAACTTTAACGGCAGTGTCAGTGCTACATTGCGGTCATTTTTTTTTGGTTTTACAATCAAAATTTCATTTAACAATAAATGTTTAATCAGTTTCGGAAATCACTATTAATGTAATTAATTTAGAATTATAACTATTCTTCATAACCAGTTACTTAAGTTCAGACGCCAGTTTATCAATGTCTGGGCACAAATCTGTCGTACCCAAAGTCATAAGCGCACCTAGGTTACTGTTGGGGAGTCTGGAAAGTTCTTTGCTTTTTTTTTTTTTTTTTTATAACGGTCATTGGTGAAAATGACTACTCGCATCTGGCATCTGTAAGTCGAACCAAAACGACAAATGTATCTCTGGGCGAATGAACCCAAGTGTTCAATTTTGTTCGACAGGCAAGAGCCGCCAGAATGAAATCATATGATCAGCTTAAGGTGAAACAGGCATCTCAAGAAATTTACATCTCAGTGCAGAATTGCATTTCAATTCAATTACTTCGTGCTGAAGGCTTTGCTGTAATAGATAGAGCTTGGCAATTGGAAATACGAACATATTTATGAAGAGGGCGACATTTTCCTCCTATATTGTGAACTCTTGAAATCTCGACTGAAAAATATCCAGAAGCCTTTCAACTTTTACTTTGTACTGTAACAAGTCATATTTCTTTTCCGCCACAAGTTGGAAACGCTTCTAAAGTACCTTCAGCCCGTTGTCAGACAAACAGCCGTAGTCTCATTTTAAATGAAAAAATGTCATCGCACAAATTTGTCAACAGTTTGTTGTTGTTTATTTCCTAGGATCCTCGCATGTAAAGAGTTTAAATGAGACGTGATGTCCACCAAATATGCCAGGTCATTAAGCCTGTCATCGTTCAGAAGACATTCCTGTATTGTAGGCAATGCATTTTTTCCAGACTGAAACAGACAGAAACTATTTTTCAGTGCCCAGGAACATGCATAACTTTCCCTTTAGATAGCCATCTGACATCACAGTGTAACAGTTAGTTAGTTAGGTAGTTAGTCGACAGATCATCCTCATTGCACATCGAACCATTCAGTCCATAAGTGCTCGGATCCCCTCCTCAGCAAATCCCGCAGAGTGTAGCGGCTAACGACGCCAGTTCTGTGTTGGTTTATCAATCTTCTTTGGCTTCCTGCGTAGTGTTCTTGTTTGGCCACCCCTCTTTTAATATGCTGCTCTCGCAGTCTGGCCATTGTTGTAGATTCACAGTCATAACTTGGTTCTTGCAAAAGTCTCACTTCTCGTAGAGCATTCAGAATGTCAGCCTGGTCCATAGCGCGTCCGCCCTTCACAGTAGCCTCACCTGCGAGCTTGTCAGCCCGCTCATTTCCTTGTACTTCCGCATGCCCTGGCACGAAGATGAAACTAATCTTTGCCAGCCGAGACCGCTCCAGAGGCAGCAACCATTCTCTTCGGATCGACCCCTCCTCTATCCTCTTGATCATGTTCATTGAGTCGCTAAGGAAACAAGCTCTAGTGAATGTCTGTGTCTCTAGCCATGTTATTGCTTTACTTACTGCCATGACTTCCATAGTCAGGCTACTTGTGGTTTCAGTGAAAGCACCAGAGTCCTCCTTCACAATTCTCCCTCCGGCCCGAGCTGTAAAGGCCCATGAGCTTCTCACATGTCGGACGACCGACCCATCTGTGTAGATGACCGCGTCACTGTCTAGCGAATTCTCAAAACTCAACGCTTGTACTTCAGCCTCCACAGCTGCCGGATTACAGTGTAACAGTAGCTCGCCGTATTCCTAGTTCAGGTCTGATAGAAACTGTCTGAACTCACGCCTGTTCAGCGCCTTACTTCGAATTTTGTTCACACATCTCAGATCAACATTCATGACATGTTTCAGATTTAAAGTCATTCCTCACAAAGCTTCTTTGTGAATGATACAACGATATTTTAATATATTGCTGCCAAGAAACTGTTCCAATAATGCTAGACATCCAGACATTTTACTCGTCAAATCCGGAGCACCGTCTGTGCATGCACTGTCTAATTTGGTCCATTCTATGCTGTTTTTCTCTACACACAAATTCAGAGTTTCAAACAGATCAGTACCTGAG